>FJUW01000066.1:128469-193244 GCA_900074885.1 Rhynchosporium graminicola
GTATATACCTTATTATAACTAGCACCTATATCCTGTACCTTATCACTAGCCTATACCCTTCATACTCTATTAGAATTACTATGAAGGTTCTCGATAGAGTTCTACTACTCTCTAGTACGCATATCGTACTTCTAAAGGTTTCTACTAACGTAATATAATTCTACGGTATACGTATCTTCTTCTATGGAGTTCTGTATTACGTAGTATAGAATATTCTAGAGAGCTCATATAGCTATATAAGTAGCTAGAATCTCTCCTGTAGTTAGCTCTCCTCAAGCAAGTAAAGCAAGTTAAATTGATCACCTATTATTCTGTTATTCTGACCTTTGGCCGATTTCCACCCTCAATTTTCACACTAATCGACTAGTATCTCTCTCTATACTTAGAGTAAGGTCTTCGCTTAGTAGAGTCATGATCTTATAATAGCTTCCGGAGAGTATTAAGTAAGGTCTTTACTAAATCTTCGTTAGCACTTAACTATAAGGTTATCTAGGATATCGTTCTGTTTCTTTAGCGATCAGAGTTTCTCTTATAGAACTAAAAGGTTATCTACTAGTATATCGCTAAGTATTATCTAGGCCCTAATAGAGTCGTCTTAGAGTATAAGTCGGGTTAACGCAGTAGAGGATTCTCCGCTTTAAGCTATTATAACTATTTAGGCTAACGTTAAGTAAAAGTAATTAGAATATAATAATCACTTAGTACGCTAAGGTGAATAGGCATAATAGAATACTAGAATAGTCGCTAGAGGTTCGCTAGTAATAATCTAGTTAATATAGAGACTAATTACTAAGGAGAGAAGGTTCTTCTTTCCTCTCTAATTCTGAAATACAGGAGTGGGAGGCACTAGGCGCACAGACCCATTACATAAGACTAAAGAACTTATTATAAGGAATATAATTAAGAATAGTATTATACGAGTTAATAGGAAAGTTTAGCTTCCGCTAAGCTTAGTAGAAGTATATATTAAAGAATAATACGAGCTTCCCGCGTATAGATACTAAGGGATATAAAGAATATATCTAAGGATTTTAAGAAACTACTAGTTAGAAGAACTCCGCTATATAGTTAAAGAAGTACTAGCTAATTATAATACTTATATTAAGAATAAGTCTTCTCGATATATACCTTATAAGTAGATAATTATAATACTAATACTACTAATATCTTGGAAATCGATATTATAGGACTTTATAGGACTATTACTACTATCGAAAGACTCGGTTATAGGAGTTAGCTATAATATAATACTTGTTATTATAGAAAGACTTACTAAGTATATAATCTTAGTATTAGTCTTATCTACTCTTATAGCCGAATACTTAGTATAATTATATCTTAAGGAGATAGTCTCTAAGTATAGAGTACCCGAAGAAATCGTATCGGATCGAGATAAGTTATTTATATTAAAGTTCTAGAATACTTTAATAAGGTTTCTAAGGACTAAATAGAAACTATTAATAGCTTTCTATCCTTAGACTAATAAAAGAAATAAAAGAATAAACTAAGTAATTAAAATATACTTACGCTACTATATTAACTACTAATAAAATAATTAGATAGAATTACTATTACTAGTAGAGTTTATATATAATAGCTCGATTATAGAAATAATAAAAGTTATACTATTCTTTATAAATTATAGTTATAAACCTATTACTTATAGAGAGCTTAATATTACTATTAAGAATAATAATATAGCTCGTATTCAGGTCCGGAATATTTAGGACTTATATAAGGAAGTTGCAGAAGAACTCTAGTTTATAATTAAGAAAAATACGTACTACTATAATAAGAACTATAGTTAGAAGCTAATACTATAAGAGAAGGATAAAGTTTACTTTCTACGAAAAAATATTAATATATAGAAACTAAGCGATAAGCTAGATTATAAGAAACTTAAACTATTGAAAATTTGTTGCGAGGATATGGGTCTTGGCATGGATCAGGTGACTGTAGTCACGTGCATGGTCCGTGCGGATATTCCTAGATAATATCTTCTGTCGACTCTCCATAGTAATTAGTACTATAATGCAACTAATATCATTCAACTACTCTATGCTTTACTCTGAAGATCAACGTAACCTTGCGATAGGTTATGAGCCCCGATAGCTAGTAGTAGAGTAGTACTCAAAGAAGCAGTAGTACTGTGATTCTTGATAGTAAGCGTCGAACTGTTTCTTAGTACTAAGGGTAGAGATTCAAGTTGCGAGCTTCCGATTAAGGTATAGTATACGCGTATAGTCAGTTAAACTAGCGCGTCTTTCTATAGTAAATATAGTCGCGCAGAGTGCTAGTGGAGAGAGTTCTTCAGCTATCGCACCTACGCTACTATTATTAGAAGAAGTCGAAGAAGTGTACTCCGATAACTCTAGCTCTATTGAAGAGTCTTTAGAGTCTTCAACACTATATATAAGCCGTATAGTACTCAATACTCGTACTCGTATAGTAATTAAAGTCGACGATTCCGAAATTGTCGCATCTCGAGGTGCAGAGTCTTCCGCGCTAGCGCCGGAACCCACCTAAGTCCCCAGGACTCAAAATATACCCGATTTACCCCCTATAGACGCTAAATCGACGTCCTAGGACTATCTAGAGGATCCGGAAGACCCGGAATCGGAACCTATTACTAAAACTACGCTAGAGCAGTATAAACGAAAGAAGATAAGTAGCTCTAAATCCTTAAACTTAGAAGATAGCTATAAGCTAAAGGGAGGAGAGAACTAAACGGAATAGAGAGATAAAGTACTAAATATTACTAAAACTAATAGAATTAGCAAGTTTCTTAACGTTAAATCGCGTGACTACGTGCCTAAAGAGGTAGACGAATAGGACGACGAGGTCGACGATAAAGCCCTTAAGAAATAGTAAGATTAGGAGTCTAGAGAGAGTCAAATGAAGCTAGTAATCACGCTGAATTATAAGGCCGGACCTCTCGCGCATACAACTAGTAAAACTACCGTATTAGATATATGAGAGGCCTTATAGGCGCAGTACGAAGGAGGTAGCAATATACTAGTATATAACGCTATATAAGATTATATCAAGCTCTAGTATAACGATTTCAACTCCTTAGAGAAGTTTATTATCGCTTTTAAGCTCTTAATTATCAAATTGGAGACTTTGATAATAGCTCTACCTCCGGCATAGTATCTAATTATATTTATTGCTATAGTTTCAGAGAAGTAGCTTATATAGGCTGAAAGATAACGTTCTCTCTTAAGAGTTTCTTCTAGTAACGACCTAGAGACGAATAAGAAGGCTAACTTAGGAGTGACTTTGGTTAGTTTGATCGAAGATATTACTAATAAGGTAAGAGCGAGTGACTCTACCGGAAAGATAGCAGGTTAAGCTCTATACGGCAATAAGTCTGTACCTAATTCCAAGAAAGGAAGCAGCGGAGGAGCTACTAAGCCGGCTAGTAAATGTAACGACACAAGACTCAAGGCGGTATATAAGCAAGAATAAACAAGTAGGGAGGCTAAGAGCGATCTTATATAGTCTACTACGAAGAAAACAAAAAGATAAGGAAGGAAGAAGAAGAGAGATAGAGTATAAAGCACCTTATATACATGTGCCGGTACTGGTCCGATACTATACCGGGTCGGATACTAGTTCTGCCGGGATACCTATGAACTTGGGCCCTATTATCTATCCTTCTTCTCATGTGATATTCAGGTGAGCTGTCGTCACAGTAAAGATCAAACTAGGCCGACTTATAAGCACTATAAATAGATGTCGCTAAAGTATACTCCAGAGAACTGTTTTATTGTTAATAAGCAGAAGAAGAAGGAGTTTAAGGAGAAGTCTAGAAAGAAGTGGATTCCGTATGCCGAGTAGTTGAAGAAGAAGGAGGGAGAGAGTAAGACTAATAAGACTAATAAGAAGAAGACTAGTAGTAGAAAGAAGAAGGAGAAGGATAACGATTCCGACGATAGTAGCATCTTCGGCGTAGCCCTTTTACCGTGTTTCCCTACTATTACGGCTTCTATAGCTATGTTCTCTCACTATAATAAGTCACGATAGCTCTTCGATACCGGCGCTACGGAGCATATATCTAACGACCTTTCCAAGTTTACCTTATATACGCTAAGAGACGATTTATAGTATATACTTACTGTTAATAGGCCGTTACGACCTACCGGGATTAGGAGTTATATAATTAAGGCGATAAAGACCGATAGTATAGTGCGCATATTAGAGTGCTATGATATACTATATATCCCGCAGTCTCTAGTCTACTTATACTCCGGTTCTAAATTGAATAAATTAGGAGGTTATTTACGTAGTTCTATTCTCTATACGTCTAAGGAGAAGGAGATCTATATAATTGACGAAGATCTGTTCATTATTAAGGAGACCTCCGGCGCAGGGTACGCTAGCCTTCCGGGTTTAAGCTTACCTGCAGTAGTAGAGTAAGCTACAGTCGATATAGAGCTTTGGTATAGACGTATATATCACGCTAGCTTTGACGTAGTACGACGCACTCAATCTATAGTTACTAGTATGAAGTTTATAGAGCTTAAGACTAGTAGAACTCGCCTTTGCGTACCATATGAGAAAGGCCGACCTATTCGGAAGGTTAATAAGGTATCGGCACGTGTACGACCTACTAGATCGATAGATGAAATCCATATAGATATAATATACCTTAAACCTAAGGGTCTGAATAGTCACTCTTACGCCTCTATCTTCTCATGCGCCTATTCGACTGGAAAGTAGGCCTTTACTTACGCTAAGAAGTCGGATGTATTCTTAGCTAATCAAAAGCTAATTAAGTTAGCTGAAATATAGTATTACCGCAAAATTAAGGTGTGGAGATATAATAGAGGCAAGGAGTACTCTCCCTCTTAGATAAAGGAGCTTACTGATCACCTTGGAATACTACTAGAGGAGTCTACTCCGTATACTCTAGAGTAAGATAGAAGAGCTGAACGCTCTATACGTACGATTATCGAGAAGGTACGTATAGTTATAGTAGATCAGAATATACCTGATTATATATAGCCGGAAATTCTACTCGCCTGCATATATATCGCTAACTTTACCTCTACTTCTAGAGTAGAAGGGAAGACTCCTTTTGAGTGCTTCTAGGACGATATTAAACTAGGGGTGAACTATACTGCTTCTGTTAAGTATCTCCGTGTATTAGGATATCCTGTCTTCATACTAATTAATAAGGAGAAGAGAGTCTAGAGCTATAAGGTAGCTCCTAGAGCTGAAAAAGGTATTCTAGTAGGATTTGAAGGTTATAATATCTATAGATACCTAGTTAATAGAAAGGTGGTTCGTACCTCTTATCTACGATTTGATAAAGACGGATTAGTTACTGAACCTCACGAAGAAGACGCTATAATAGTACCTCAAACTAGAGGTGAATCTGTTGATAATTTGAGCTAAGATCAGGACGCTGAAGTTACAGGTACTACGCCTGATATAGGTATTATAAGCTAAGACGAGGATTCCGAAGTCGAAATCGATAGTACAGAAGATACCGAGTCTATAGTTACAGATGAAGTTCTAGCACTAGAGGTCGATATTCCGGAGTAAATTACTATATAAAAGAAGCGTAGTAGGCCTCCTGGATCTAAGAACTATATGCCGGAGTATATCCTTAGGGCTATACGCTCTAGCTGTAATAATCCGAATCCGACTCCAAATTCGACGCTTAAGGTAACCCCGGAACTAAATAATAGCTACTCCTATGCTGTCTCTCTATTGGAAGAAGAGATAGAGAGTACTAGTTAGTATCGACTAGCCTTCTATATAGCTTAAGAAGAGTCGCTATTTTTGGACGATCCGACTACCTTAGATCAGGCTATAAAGAGACCTGATTAGCTAGAATAGAAGAAGGCGGTTATTAAGGAGTACTAATCTCTTAAAGAGAAGTCGACTTAGAAGATTATAAGTCGCTCTAATATACTAAAAGGGTGCAGAGTACTAGGTTCTCGTCTAGTTTTCAAGACTAAGAGAGATATAGATAGTAAAATCGATAAATATAAGGTCAGATTTATAGTCTAAGGTTATACGTAACGATTTAGTCACGATTACGATTAGACGTATACCGGAGTCTATAAATCTTCTACTTAGAAGATAGGCTTAGTAGTTGCAGCAGAGTACGACTTAGAAGTCGAATAGTTTAATATAGTAACGGTATTCTTATATAGTGAAGCCGATACCTAGATATATGTTAAATTGCCGCTATTTTATAGATAATTTAGGCGTATACTTATAGACGATAAATATATACTCTTGCTAAAGGCTCTATACGGTCTGAAGCAGTCTCCACGCCTCTGGCAAGAGATACTACGCAAGGAGTTCGATATTATCGACTTTATACCTTTATAAACTGATAATTACGTATATATCAATAGAGAAACTAAGATTATTATCGTTACTTATATCGACGATTTCCTAGTTATCTTAAAGGCTAGATTAGCACTTAAAGAGCTCAAAGTGAAGCTTCTTATCGTGTTTAATATCCTTCTAGCTGGACTAGCTAAGTACTTCCTTAGAGTCAGAATTATACGTAATAGAGAGAAGAAGACGATTTCTCTTTACTAAGATACGTATATCGACAAGATATTAGATCGATTTGGAATAACTAACTATAAGAGCGCCGATATGCCCTTTACTACTGGTTCAGAGGTTTCTATAGTCAAATTCAAGGGAGTAGCTACTCTATAAGAAATCAAGCTATATTAATAGCTTTGCGGTAGTTTATAATACCTAGCTTATACTCGCTGGGATATACTATACTACTGCTCTATACTATTATAATTTCTGATAAATCTATTACTTTAATACCTTACGAGCGCTAAGAGAGTACTTACGTACCTATAAGGTACGAAGTACTACGCTACGACTTACGGAGGAGACGTTACCGATAGAGAGAAGATGAAATTAAGAGGTTTCTGCGACTCTAATTAGGCCGGTAACCGAATCGATAGAGTGTCGCATACCGGAGTGTATTTCTTCCTTGCAGGAGGTGTTTTCTTAGCTATTTCAAAGCGATAGACTACTGTAGCTTTTACCTCTATAGAAGCAGAGTATATAGCTATATGCGCTTTTACTAGAGAAGCTTCATAGATACGTCAAGTACTAAAGGAGCTAGGCTATAATAAGCCAGACTCTAGAAGTGTAGAGATACAGTACGATAATCAGGGAGCGTTATCTCTATTAGAGAACCCTGAATTACACTAGCGTACTAAGCATATCGATATCAAATTCTACTACTTTCGCTAGGAGGTCGCTAGAGGTTATTTAGACCATTAGTATATACCCTAAAAAGAGAACGCGGCAGACGGTTTCACTAAACTACTTAGCCTATAAGACCTCAAGGTCTTTATAGTAATACTGAATATAACCGTTTTATACCTAGAATAAGGGGTATAGATATCAATTAGAAGGCTGACTTATCTTGAAGGAATTACGGAACCTGTAGTTTATCTAAGTTCACGTGATATCGAGGCATGGTTCTAGTCTCTAGGGGTATCACTATACGTACGCATACGATAGTATAATCGACTAATTACAGGAAATTAGATCACTTGTACCTGTAGAAGTTACCGACTTTATAGTATCTCTACAGAGGGGTATGTTGCGAGGATATAGGTCTTAGTATAGATCAGGTGACTATAGTCACGTGCATAGTCCGTGCGGATATTCCTAGATAATATCTTCTGTCGACTCTCTATAGTAATTAGTACTGCAATACAACTAATATCATTCAACTACTCTATGCTTTACTCTGAAGATCAACGTAACCTTGCGATAAAATTAAATATATTAAAAGACTTTTAAATTATAAACTCTAGCTACTAGCTATAATAAAGAAGATATTCCTAATATTCTATATATCCTTATTAGAAAAAGTATTACTAGGAGTACTACTAGCCCTGAAGATATACGCTAAACTAGTTAACTTACTCGTAGAGTATAATATAGAAGAACTACTAGACTATTAGTATAAAAGAAATATTATTAGATACTTAGTAAAATAGAAGAACTACTTATATTCGGAAAATATATAAGAAGTTAAGTTAAGCTTTTATTACTTAGTATTATTAGCTAATTTCTATTAATAAAACCTAGATCTACTTAGAGTAAATCCGTAGAGTTAAAAGGAAAGTCGACTATTAAGTCGAACGAGAGGTTAATAAGGATATTAAAACTAGAAGGTTCTACGCCTGTTAGCTTAATATCTTTAAGTACTTCCTCTCTTTCTTATTTCTCTTTTTCTTCCTTTTCTAGAGCTTTAAGAGTATCGAGCTTAGCTATTAAGTTCAGACTAGTAGTAATTATCTTTTATTACTTTTTATATAAGAAATATTTCTATTTCTTTAACTTTATAATTCGTATATAGAACTTAGCTATAATTAATTTTTCCTTATCTTTTAATTTTTCGATTTAGGAATCTAGACTTTCTTATTCAGAAGCTATAAGTATCCGGTTCCTTATACGAATATCATAAGATTTATTTAGTTAAGCGTAATAATTATATCTAATTAGTTTAAGATCGCGAGGCGATATATACTCTTTATATTTCGCTTTTTTATATCTAGTATATAGTATTATAATTTTATTACTTAATTCTATTTATCTTCCGAGTGCGATATAATCGACTCGTTTAATTGAACGTTCGAGGGGTATAATAAAAGAAGAAGATAACTATAAGTAGTTATCGATATTTCCTTAGGTATACTTAAGCGTAAGGATACGCTAAAGCAGAAGAGAGATAATATTACGAACTAGTATAGTTCTTAGTATCGAAAACCGTCCTAGTACTAGAATACTAATAGTACTACCTAATAGTATATACTAGACGAGTTTTAGTACTAGAAAAGAGTTAGTACTATTAGAGGAGAGGCACTAATATAGTTATAATATAAACTAGCGAGTAGTACTATATATCTACTTATATTGAAATAATAATAGTATTATAGCTATAGGTGATCTAGGATCACGTGATATATTAGACTGCTAGATAGGTCGCGAGAGCTTATAAGCTCTATAAGATAGTCTTGCATAGCTAGTATAAAGGAACGAAAGTTCTATATAAGACTAGTACTTCTGCTATTAGATAGGAGCTTCGTACTCAAATTCATATAGTAATTAATACCTGCTTATAATATCTTAATTCTAATTAAGAACCGAACTTCTTATTTACTTTACTTTATAGCTGATACTAACCGACGAGCCTGTATACCGCGTACCAGTCAGAACCAGGAACATTATACTACTCTATATACTCTAGAGTAAGATAGAAGAGCTGAACGCTCTATATGTATAATTATTAAGAAGGTACGTATAGTTATAGTAGATCAGAATATATCTAACTATATATAGCCGGAGATTCTACTTGCTTATATATATATCGCTAATCTTACCTCTATCTCTAGAGTGGAAGGGAAGACTCCTTTTAAGTGCTTCTAGGACGATATTAAGCAAGAGGTGAACTATACTCTCTCTATTAAGTATCTCCGTATATTAGAATATCCTATCTTTATACTAATTAATAAGGAGAAAAGAGTCTAGAGCTATAAGATAGCTCCTAGAGCTAAAAAGGGTATTCTAATAGGATTTAAAAGTTATAATATCTATAGATACCTAGTTAATAGAAAGGTAGTTCGTACTTCTTATCTACGATTTAATAAGGATAGCTTAGTTATAGAACCCCACGAAGAAGACGCTATAATAGTACCTTAAACTAAAGGTGATTCTATCGATACTTTAAGCTAAAATCAAGATATCGAGGTTACTAGTACTATTACTCCTAATATAAGTATAATCTTAGAAGATAAAATCGATAGTAGTATAGATACCGAATCTATAGTTAAGAACGAAGTTCTAGTATTAGAGGTCGATATTCCGGAGTAAATTACTATATAAAAGAAGCGTAATAAGCCTCCTGGATCTAAGAACTATATGCCGGAGTACGTCCCTAGGGCTATACAATCTAGCCATAATAATCCTACTCTAAATTCGACGCCTAAGGTAATACCGGAACTAAATAATAGCTACTTCTATATAATTTCACTCCTTGAAGAAGTATAAGAGAGTACTAGCCAATATCGATTCGCTTTCTATATAGCTTAAGAAGAGTCGCTAATTTTAGACGATCCGACTACCTTAGATCAGGCTATAAAGGGACCTAATTAGCTAGAATAGAAGAAAGCTATTATTAAGGAGTACTAATCTCTTGAAGAGAAGTCGACTTAGAAGACTATAAGTCGCTCTGATATACTAAAAGAGTATAGAGTACTAGGTTCTTATTTAGTTTTCAAGACTAAGAGAGATATAGATAGTAAAATCGATAAATATAAGATCAGATTTATAGTCTAAGGTTATACGTAACGATTTAGTCACGATTATAATTAGATGTATATCGGCGTCTATAAATCTTCTACTTAGAAGATAAGCTTAGTAGTTATAGTAGAGTACGACTTAGAAGTCGAACAGTTTAATATAGTAATAGTATTCTTATATAGTAAAGCCGATACCTCGATATACGTTAAATTACCGCTATTTTATAGATAATTTAAGCGTAGACTTATAGATAAGGAATATATACTCTTACTAAAGGCTCTATATAGTCTGAAGCAGTCTCCACGCCTCTAGTAAGAGATACTACGTAAGGAGTTCGGTATTATCGACTTTATACTTTTATAAACTGATAATTACGTATATATTAATTAAGAAACTAAGATTATTATTATTACTTACTTTAACGATGTCCTAGTTATCTCTAAGGTAGGGCTAGCTCTTAAAGAGCTTAAGAAGAAGATTCTTACTATATTTGATATTCTTCTAGCTAGACTAGTAAAGTACTTCCTTAGAGTTAGAATTATACGTAATAGAGAGAAGAAGACGATTTCTCTTTACTAAGATACGTATATTAATAAGATATTAGATATAACGACATAAGACTCGAGGCAGTATACAAGCAAGAATAAACAAGTAGGGAGGCTAAGAGCGATCTTATATAGTCTACTACTAAGGAAGCAAAAAGATAAGGAAGGAAGAAGAAGAGAGATAGAGTGCAAGGCACCTTATATATATGTGCCGGCACTAGTCCGATACTATACCGAGTCGGACACTAGTTCTGCCGGGATACCTGTGAACTTGGGCCCTGGTATCTATCCTTCTTCTCATGTGATATTCAGGTGAGCTGTCGTCACATTAGATCGATTTGGAATAACTGTCTATAAGAGCGCTAATACGCCTTTCGCTACTAGTTTAGAGGTTTCTATAGTTAAATTCAAAGGAGTAGCTACTCTATAAGAAATCAAGCTATATTAATAGCTTTACGGTAGTTTATAGTATCTAGCTCATACTCGCTGGGATATACTATACTACTATTTTATATTATTATAATTTCTAATAAATCTATTATCTTAATACCTTACGAGCGCCAAGAGAGTACTTATATACCTATAAGGTATAAAGTACTATACTATAACTTACAGAGGAGATATTACTATTAGAGAGAAGATGAAATTAAGAGGTTTCTGCGACTCTAATTAGGCTAGTAACCGAATTAATAGAGTATCATATATTAGAGTCTATTTCTTCCTTATAGGAGGTATTTTCTTAGCTATTTCAAAGCGACAGATTACTATAGCTCTTACCTCTATAGAAGCAGAATATATAGCTATATGCGCCTTTACTAGAGAAGTATCATAGATACGCTAAGTACTGAAGGAGCTAGGCTATAATAAGCCAGACTCTAGGAGTATAGAGATATAGTATAATAATCAGGGAGCTTTATCTCTATCGGAGAACCCTGAATTACACTAGTATACTAAGCATATCGATATCAAATTCTACTACTTGCGCTAGGAGATCGCTAGAGGTTATTAGAACTTTAGTATATACCTTTAAAAGAGAACGCGGCAGACGGTTTTACTAAACTACTTAGCTTATAAGACCTTAAGGCCTTTATAGTAATACTAAATATAACTATTTTACACCTAGAATAAGGGGTATAGATATTAATTAGGAAAGCTAAATATCTTAAAGGAATTATAGAACCTGGGGATTATCTAGTTTATATAATATCGAGGTATAGTTCTAGTCTCTAGGGGTATCACTATACGTACGTATACGATAGTATAATCGACTAATTATAGGATATTAGATCACTCGTACTTATAGAAGTTACCGACTTTATAGTATCTCTATAGAGGGGTATATCACGAGGATATAGGTCTCAGTATAGATCAGGTGACTATAGTCACGTGCACAGTCCGTGCGGATATTCCTAGATAATACCTTTAGTCAACTCTCCATAGTAATTAGTACTGCAATGCAACTAATAACATTCAACTACTCTATGCCTTACTCTGAAGATCAACGTAACCTTGCGATAAAAACTTAACGAGGCCTTTTTGCGGAAAATAAGGGTGTACTTCAATTTGGTTGACAACTGGAACTATCTTGCAGGACTGCAGAAGTTTTCTGGAGTTTAGGGGAGGAGAAATTCGATACCCCTATGACTTGTTAGTGTCTTGTACCTCAGCCTCAGGGAGTTTAGGAGACGTGCCAATCAATTTGGCCTTTCCCTGCCCCTGGAGTAGCTCCATTGCCGCCCATGTCACGTCATATGCTTTCGTCAATGGCCAGTCCAGCACCGGTTTACCGTCTGCTTTCCTTCTGGTTACGTACCCTTCTGAAAATTCGTATGCAACTGGAAAATGCATTAGATACAAGTCTACTACACTGATGTTAGATCTACAAAATCCAAGCCTCATCTGTCGCTTTTCTCAATCATGCTGATTGTAATCAAGTTTCAAGTTTTTCAAGCTCATGTCCATGTTCACTTCAACATCATCAGGAGCATGGAAGCAATGGTGGCTATGTGTACTGTCAGTTCGACGACAATGGTTCCCAGCTCGAATTCTTTTCCTACGGAGGAACATAAAACGTTGTGTCGTTGACCTCATGAAATAAAGCACGTGGGTGATTTTGTGTCAACGTACAGTTTGGTGACTACAAAGAGCTCCTCTCTGGGAACTCCACACTCGGCGATTGCCGCTCCGACTTCCTTCCCTACAAAGCCCGATCCGTATCCGTACGCGGCATCTATATGTCGATAGCCATGTTTGATGGCCCTAAGAACCGATGCTTTGACTGAACCTTCCGGGTACAGTTTTGGATCGGCTTGAAAGGTACCCAAGCCACGCGAAGGAATTCGCATGTTGGTGCCCTTTAAAGGGAACGAATCTGGTGGCAACATCTCGTTAAAATTGTCTCGAAAAAAAAAATCAGAATTGAGACTGTTTCGGGGACTGAGGCGAAGTTTTGTTTCGGACCAGCGGCTTGTCTCTGCTGTGCATTATAGTTGAACGTACAATCAGGAAGCCTTTAGGCACGCATGCATACGCCCGAACAGACACTGCCCAGGGTTGAATACCCTAGCTTGATCATATGTCCGATCAGGACAGAGCATTGAAAACCGAGGCTGGGCTTTACATGCTACGGACATGTCCAGATCTCTAGTCACATGGTGCCCTTGAGTTGCTGATGCACTATTGAGCAGTTTGTCCAGGTTGCCATCTAATTCCGTTCATTGTTTTCATGAAATGATGAGCAGTCATCCTGATACATCCTTGATAACATCAGCCTTAGGAATTTTGAGCTTTGTATGTTCAACATACATTATCGATTTCATAGAGTGCGGGAACTGCTGCGCAACTTCTCGGGATGGTTAGTTTACGTTTCGCAGAACTTCCCAAGCCTCACAAGTATGGGTGGCCCTCGTTACTAATCGCGCTCGCAGCTTCGTAATTTCAAAAACCTGAAGCGCAACCGCGAGTCAGTCCTACAATC
The DNA here is from genome assembly GCA_900074885.1 of Rhynchosporium graminicola. Taxonomy (NCBI): domain Eukaryota; kingdom Fungi; phylum Ascomycota; class Leotiomycetes; order Helotiales; family Ploettnerulaceae; genus Rhynchosporium; species Rhynchosporium graminicola. Next base: position 142,300 of record FJUW01000066.1, read on the forward strand.
CAGCGAGCCAAGTCCTGCTTCAGCAGATGCTTTCCTAAAACTCCAAGATCAAGAAGAGGAGAGAAGGCGGGCATCTGAGCCTACCATAGCAACTAACTCACCGCTGTCCCAACAAGAAGTCGCTCCAATAGCACCACTTTTACAACACCAAATTACCCCTGGCTCTTCGTTCTCCAGGGTTCGGCCACGCCTGTACAGCTTGTCGACCAGTAGACCCCAGGTTGAGGACCCAGATGGACTGAGTCTAGTGCACGATTGCGACGCGCCTCTCGCAGACCTGATATTTGTTCATGGTCTTGGAGGGTCGTCGAGGAAGACTTGGTCTTTCGAAAGAGATATCAAAAACTTCTGGCCACCGTGGTTGGGTACTGAGAGAGGGTTTCTCAACACTAGGATCTTCTTATTCGGCTACAACGCTCATTTCGTGCGAAAGTACCAATTTAAGCATCCTAGACTTCGCAAAGGACCTTCTGTTTCAAGCACACACGTACTCACATGATGATAAGGAAGAAGATATCCCAATTGGCTCTGTGAGCTTGGAACTATCTAAAATTTTGCGATGTTACTGATTCCAATTCGCAGCATCCCATGATCTTCGTGGTACATTCCATGGGTGGCTTAGTTCTGAAGAAAGTAAGCCGGAGATGTTGATGGAATCTTCAGGTCTAAAGGCACCTTTAACTATTTTCTAGGCATATATAATTGGCAAAACGGATGAACAGTTTGCCGGCATGATGAAACAAACCTATGGAATCGTTTTCCTGGGAACACCACATCGGGGTTCCAACCTTGCTGTCACTTTAAATAACATCCTTCGGGCTTCACCAGCATTGAGCGCAAAGATTTACATCAACGAAATTGACAAGGATTCCACCACAATTTCTGACATCAATGAACAGTTTCGAAACATCTGTGGAGGCCTGAACTTGGTTTCGTTCCATGAAACCCTTGAGACAAGCATTGGGCTAACAAAAGCAATGGTAATTCACCCCAAGGCTTTCTTTTCTTTCATGCGTAATAATCTATAGGTCGTCGAGAGAGACTCCGCTATCTTGGGATACCCTGGAGAGATTTCAGCGCCGTTGCGGGCGGACCACCACGGACTGACGAAGTTCAAGGACAGAGCGGACGTCGATTATCGAGATGTTCGAAACGTACTTAGGTCCTTCTTGCGCAAGATTCGTCAGCTGAGTATGGTAACCCAGCAGCAATGTTGAGCACTCTAACGATGATCTACAGAAAATCCAGAAACACCGCCAGGCGCAGCCAGCCCTGTCACTTGCGCTGTATCACTAGATCAGTTATTGGGGATCAAGATTATCAGTGATGACTTGGATGCCATCAAGCAGCGACGCTCTCCTCATTCATGTCAGTGGATATTACGAAAGCCATCCTTTCGAGATTGGGCAGAAGAGCTGTATGAAGAAGGTCCGAAATTATACTGGATCACTGGACCTCCTACTGTTGGTAAACTACTTTATCAAGCTTTATCGTGAACTATCTGAGGGGAGGCTTTGTACCAGGCTTGTGCCAATATCACTTTTTCCAAGCAGAACATCACGAAACCAGAACAAACTCATACTTTCTTAGATCTATCGCCATCCAGGTCGCCGAGGTACATGAAGGATTTAAGGCAGCACTGGTGACAGCTTTTCTCAAAAATGGCATGTCATTTGTATCGCAAAAGTATCAGGTAATCTGGGAAAAGATCTTTGAAGGCATCCTGTTCTGCATCAAATTCGATGAGCCGCTTTTCTGGGTCCTGGATGGGGTGGATGAAGCTGAATCGCCGGGTACAATCTGCGATTTGATGATCAATATTAATTCTGCAACTCCGATAAAGATCTTACTTGTCAGTCGACCAACTAGAGATCTGACTTCGGCACTGAGCACTTGCAAATACCTGCATCATGAGCCTATACATACGAAAGACACAGCAGATGATATTCAGGCTCATGTTCATAAACGTGTTGCCCGAATTATCCCCGAAGATATCAAGGACCAACGGGCACAAGTTATCGAGAGCATTCTGTCCAAGGCAAATGGGTCTTTCTTATGGGTCGAGCTTGCGTTGGAGAGAGTCGACGATAATTGGTACACACCAGATGATATACATCGAGCATTGGATGGTATCCCGACAGGGATGGACAAAATATACAGCCGAATGGCAGAGAGTGTGGCTTCTCAAGGTTAGAGAAAGCGTGGAATGGCGATCAAAATCCTCACTTGGGCATCGTGTGCATTCCGGCCTCTAGACACTGATGAATTACCAATTGCTCTCGATGCTGAATTTAATTTTGGCAATACTCGGAACTTGGAAGAGGCAATCGTTGACGTTTGCGGAAACTTTGTGGTGGTAAAACATTCCAAAGTAGCCCTCATACATCAAACCGCACGAGCTTTCCTTGTGGAAGAGAGAGCACAAACATCTATCTCGATCGATAGACACAAGTGTCATGAGTACATGGCTATCGTGTGCATGAACTTCTTGTCCAACGCATCCAAGTGGAAAGAGAAGTTTTCCTTCGCTCAAGACGCCATTTCAACGAGTGGCCAGCAGTCACCATCTCACGTTCTACTCCTCGAACCTTTCCTCTGGTATGCGACGACCTACTGGGCCTCCCACGTCAGTTGTGCGCCGGCAAATTTGGCGGAGTCCAAGGATCTGGAGCTGGCCGTATTCGAATTCCTGGACAAACACGCTCTCCTATGGATAAACGCCATTGCATTAGGGGGAAATCTAAGGTGACTGACTAGATCAGCGGCTTACACCAAGACATGGGCTAAACGGAGAACTCGATACGCTGCTGAGTTGGCACCAATAACTCTAAGTCTTACGTCAAGATCAAGGGCAGTCGACGAGCTGCTCCGGTGGGCAAACGATATTATTCGTGTTCTTAGCAGATTCGGCTCATATCTGGTCGAAAATCCTTCTTCAATTCTTAGTAAGGATGATCTGATCATATGTGTTAAAGCCTTAACGGATGATTTCTTCGCGGACTCAATTCTCTTGCAATGCCTGTCCCGCAGCTTCAACATGATATGATACTGACGAATCCGTAGAACATGTCATACCGTTTTGCCCACACGAGTCCATGTTGTATACGAAATCCCAACACCATAACAACACAATCTCAGTAAAAGGAATATCTTCCGGCAAATGGAATGACTGCTTGGCCAGACTGACGATGGGTGGTGACGAACGACCTAGCAGGATCATCGCAAAAGACACCTATTTTATAACTTTGTTAGGCGCAAATGGAATAATGATTTTCTGGCACGCAGAGACATGCGAAGAAGCCAGAAGATTGAGACATGGCGAATAAGTCACGGGTCTCAAAGCCAGCAAGACGACCAACCTAGTCGCAACCGCGGGTATGAGAACGATAAAAGTCTGGGACATTACAAATGGCGAACTAATTTACAGCCTGACGAAAACAAATCAAGGGAGGTTAATGTCTATGGCTTTTATCACGAATGATACCGAGCTGCTGATCGCGTACGACGACTGCACTATTGTTTGCGTCGATCTCGAGTCAGCAAAAGGGAAATGGCAATTCCGAGCAGAAGACCCTTCTGATCTAGAACATTCGTGTCCAAGGTTTATGAGCTTCAGTCAAGACGCCAAAAGAGTTGCAATAGCCTATCGTGGGAGGCCGGTATTCGTTTGGAGGGTCGATCCTCAGCTGCAAGGCCAAAAACCGCTTCGCTGCATCCGCCGAGAGGATAAGATCAAGAAGCCTGAGGACGTATGGAATGCGCCTGAAGTAGTACTCTGGCAACCCGAGTCTCCTAATGTGCTGATACTCTACCAAGATACAAAATTAGTGGACTGGAATCTAGATAGTTGTCAACAAATACAACATGATCATCTGAAGGCACGTGAGATGGCTGTTAGCTCTGACGGCAATCTCCTGCTGACCAGTGACAACAATGGATCTCTGAGCGTTTGGACTACTGGAAAGTTTTGTTTGGTGTACGAACTCACACATGATGAGTTTGTTAGAGATATCGCATTTTCTCCGGACGCTCAGCGAGTGTATGATATTCGCGATGGCATATGCAATGTCTGGGAACCGGATGCCCTTATCAGGTCGGACGATGCCGGCCGGGAGGATATCAGCACCCACGACAGCAATTTATATACATTACCGGTAGTATCTACAGACGACAACAGCCGAGTCCAAATATCTGCATTGATAATTGGCAAGCACGAGGATTTCTTCTGTACGGGGAAGGACGATGGGTCAGTAAATATACTTGAAATGGTCAATTCAACCCAACACCGGAAGCTGTATGCCCACGCCAACTCCGTCTCAGTCATCGAAATGGCATGGTCTTCAAGTGAAAAATATTTTGCATCGGTTGATGACTCCGGGCGTCTTATAGCGAAAAGACTTGAGAAGCCAATAAGTCGACAAGCCAAGTGGAAAGTCTTTCCTCTACTGGATGCCAGGCTAGGATTTGCCATAACACAAATACTGTTCAGTGACTCGGAAAAGTTTTTGCTAGTCTCGAGTAGAAAGTTGGACAGGTTATACAGTACCAAGACTAAAGAGAAACTATTAAAAGTACCACGACCAGGTGGTGTATCAAGACGATGGGTACAGCACCCCATTAAATCTCCTCATTTGCGTCAAACACGATTCACAAGAAAGCTATCATTGGGACAGCCTCGAACCAGTAGACCAAGAGGAAACGGCTGCTGGAACTTCTCTTGAGCGAAACCAGCGCGAACTCGAAGGACTGAGAATTCACGAGATGTCTTCACGACCTGAAATTTCAACCCGCTCCACATCCAGTGCCGAAAACTCATGTAGTGAGCGTGCTCCAAACTATTCCCACTCTACCAAGCTTTTCGATTCTCTGCATTTATTGGTAATGCTAACTTTCCTATTTCTTAGGGATAGAGAACGTGTACAAACTTCAGGACCGGTACTTGATAGTCGAGTGCGTTCCGGGCTCGAATCGCGGTCACGCTCTTGAGTCGATACCCCCTGCTTCTTCCCGTCACATCGACTTGATTGACGTAGGCCATCCGGTGCCCACAAGAACGGCGCCACGGAAAAGTCTACCCCGGCTGACAAACGCAGTAAATTGTGTTCTCGGAGTCACAAAAGGGCAATTGATTTTCTTAGACCAGCAGTACTGGGTATGCACATGGGACGTGGCTAAAGGGGATGATGGCGAATGTGTCAAGCACTTCTTTTTACCCAAGGACTGGCTGAGCCCAGATGCTAGAAGACTGATCAAGCTCAACGACTACGGAACTCTTCTTTGTCCGAAAAATGGGGAAGTAGCAATTGTAAGAGATGGGATCAGGATTTGAATTAACGGGCTCGCTTAAGATTGTTGTCACCGCAAGCTCAAGGCAATTGAAATTTGCTCTGTTACTCATGCTTTCTGAGTTGCCGATCACAACTCCATTAGTAGATGAGTCAGAAACATGAGAAGTATTGTTATCCACGGGATGATAAGAAGAATGGGAGTAAGGTTTAGAGCATTGCATATTGTACGATACCCATTTCCGCCTTTGGGCTTTCTCTAAGTCACAAATTTTCTTGCCTGATATTTATAGATTAATCAGAGAACAAACGATTCCGTTTTCCTTAACCATTATTTCGGAATTGCGAGGCAAATAGCACAATAAGCACGTCATCTCCTAGTCATCAACATATCTGAAGAATAAAAATGACCTCACTGGAGAATTCAGCGATTGGTAGCACTGGAATTCTCCAGCAGGTTTTTAGTAGAATTTGGAGGCTTAAACCTGTCCAGATTCCGTTGCTCATTTTGACATGTGAAGAATCTGGAACATCTACCACCAGTAAACCAATTTATGAGTTTCCTCACTCCTTCTTTAAGTTGCTAACACCTTCTCTACACCTTCATCATATTTCCTCCACATCTCCTCCACAGCGGCATGTACCTCAAAACCGACCTAACAATCAAGAGCGCTGGTCTTGATATCTTTGAGGGATATCGATCAAGGAAATTATTCAGCGCGCTTTCCTGGACAAATTGAGTTTCTAGCGTTCTGACTGGATCGGTAGAGCTTAAGATATCTTTTGTTAGGTATTGGTTTACCACGTTGGAGGAGTGTGTTTCGAACTCGCTGACAACGTGGGAGATGTCAATGTAGAACAATACTACATACTCTTGCCAAAAATATCAAATACTCAAATATGGTTTACACGAGGGAAATGGAATAACGAAAGGAAAGGAAGCCTATACGTTTATTCAACGGAGGCGTACATTGCAGAAACAATACACTCTAAAGCATGCCAGAGAACACTCAACATATTTCCACCCACCTTTCCATCCGGAAAACTCTCACATCCCCAATCTCCATCGATCCTCCCACTATTCCCAAGCACCGAACATCGTGCTTTCAACAATTTACCAATCCTTCCACGCTCAACCAATTCCCTCATGCTCTGAGAGGGCTCGGTAAATTAACCTTGCACTCCAATGATTGTCTTGATGCAGTGTTGAGCCGCGAGGATAGACAGTTCCTGTGCCGAGGGGAGAAAGAGTGTGTGTGTGTGGCTAAGCGAGAATAGTGCTTTTTGGGCTAGAATACATACTGGGAGGACGAAGAGGGCGTGTGTATCAATTCGTGTGCTGCAGAGTAGGAGATCGACGTCTGGATCCGCGGCCAAGTCTGTATTGGTCGACGATAATACATGATATCAACCATGGACAAGCCTACAAAGACAAGCTTAGATTGACTTCGGAAATATCCATACCTTTGGGAGTTCCGTAGCTTTCATATTACCGGGTAGATTATGCGTGAAAGTAGCTGCACGAGCAGAGGAGACGGGACTAGTGAGTAAAGCTACGATTTCACAAGCACGGAAATACGTTTCAAATGATAGGAAGTTTAGATCGGTAAGCTCGACTTGCAGTAGCTGAGGTTTCTTGCGCAGCGTTTAGCTTGGGGGAATAAAGCAGGTAAGAAAGTACTTTTGTGTTATTGTTGCGTCTACACAGACTCGTGTAGAATACTATGGCAGTATTCGTGATCCATTCATTGAATGAGAAGATATATTGACAAAGAAAGACACGGTAAGCGATCACGTGATTCGCATACATAGAACTGGTTCCTTTGTTGTCGTCCTATTGTGATCTTGGTCGAACTAGGTACTAATTGAATCCTCCCTTCACCAGTGTCAAAAATGCTCAGTCATGTATGATGTAAGATATTAGAGACTCACTTGGGCTGATCGAATTTAATTTCTTCGTAATCTGAAGAGCCATCTCTATTTAGATCTAGACGCCAAACTGTACTCGAAGCTGCTTCTCTGATTTACCAAGGAGGCAACTGAACATCTTCCAGAGGCTTCACACCCGCCTTCTGCATCTTCGCTGCAACCTCATCAACATCCTTCCACACTCTGAGAATGTTGCCTCCAACCACCTTTCCAGCATCCTTGTCGCTGATACCGCGTCTCAGTAACTCGGCCACCAAATCCGGAAACTTACTAACATCCTCCAACCCCCTCGGCGTCGCCTCGATCCCATCGAAATCGCTCCCTAGACCCACATGTTCAAATCCGATTTTCTCACCAATATAAACAATGTGATCGACTACATGTTCCAGCGTTGAGTTCTTCGGATAGTATGTTGAACCGGTTAGAGAAGACGAGTTGGCGAAGCAGGACACGAAATCAGGTGAGAAGTTTACCATGACGATGCTGTTGCGCTTGTTGACGAGGTTAAGGATGGAGTCTGGCACGTTACGAGGGTGAGGGCAGATTGCATAGGCGGAAGAATGGGAAAATATGACCGGAGCGGCGCTGCCGTCCCAGTCCTTGGAGCCGCCGAGGACGTCACGCATGGTGTCTTGACTAACGTGCGAGAGATCTACGATCATTCCAAGGCGGTTCATTTCACGGATCAAATCTCTTCCTGCAGGAGAGACACCGTTCCATTTCGGCCTGGAAATCTCAACGTCGCCATTCGGGAGCTCGAGCATAGCGGCATCGGCGTAGGCGTTGTGGCACTTCCTGAAGTTAGCGCATGCTGTGAGACCCGGGAAATTCAAAAATATGTCATTTGCGCAAATGAAATCTATCCCGAGACAGGTATCGAGGCCGATCGTAGCCGAAAGAATGACAGGTTAAAGATTTCTACATACGTTATGAGTAAGAGTTATGTAGCGTGCCCCGAGGGCGTAGAAGTTCCGCAGGTTAGAGAGCGAGTTACCAATTTGATGGAGGCCTTCAATTCCGAGTGGGGAAATCAGTCGGCCGGATTGGAAGTAGGAGAGTACAACTTTTGCGGTGGGGGGTGGTGGAGAGAAAGTTGATGGGTAGGCGGCTTGGAGGCGTTTGAGGACGTCGATTTGGTTGTATGTGAAAGCAACGGCTAGGGAGCGTTAGTTGGAACCTCCCCGTAATGAAATGAGTTTGTTCAGGTACTCATTACCTCCAGCATAGTTTCCATTTGAAAAGTCCGATCCATTCTCGGGACATGGAACGAAAGCACTCCAGAATGCACCTCCATTCTTACCTTCCCTTAGCCGAGGAATATCAACATGAGCTTCCATTCCCCCCTCTTCGAAGCGACTCGTGAAGTTCTCTCCATAAATATGGTTATTGTAATAAGCTCTGATGATTATTGCAAGATCGTTGTGTCCATCTAGAAACTGTCAAAACGTGCTCTCAAGCCAAGGGATATATATGTATATATACACATATGTTCTTACCAATAAGCGGGGTATCCTCAAGTATCCTGTTTACTCTTTGCTCAATTGTCTTGGAACAGGTTCCTTCGTTGCCTGGAATTTCAAATGACATGAAAACCACGACTACACTCACGACAATACATAGCCCCTTTATCATAGGCACGTAATGGCTCCATATAGATTTTTTTGGTTGTGTATTGTGGGGAGGTGCTTGCTTCGAGTACTCGTCAGTAATCCTCTGTAGCCGGGAGCCTTGGACTTCCGCAGATTGCCTCTTATCAGGTAATAGAGAATCTTGCTCCTTACTAGAGTACGACATGATGAGAATGGTATAGAGATTCGTCTTATATACACCAAACTTGAGGTCTGGCGGGTTGGCAAGCGTAGGATAGATAGGTCCTGCATTGTAGACGTGCAGTAGTGGGTTGATGGTGCCAAGATGCCAAGATGCCAAGCCTCATCTCGCCGCTAAGCCGAATGCGAGCGTGGATCTGCAGCGTCACTCCGGCTTGTCAGGGACGAAAAGAAGTTGGGATTTCCCTTGCCGTCACAAATGAGTGAATCAAAGGAAGGAAGGAAGCAATGCCCAGATTTCATTTCGTGAATGCCCTCACTATCTCCCCTTTACATACGCATCTAGCGTTGAACCATTATCACGATAACTCGACGCGGACGACGACCAAGTACACATACCATCCCACCTTCTGTACCTACAGAGTACAGACAGACGACCCGCAAGTTCTAAATTCAGGGACAACAGCTGAACCTTGTTAAAGAGCACCAGCTCAGCTCGTATTGTACAGAACTCCCCAGTCCCTGATTCAGCAACTACCGGCCACCACGACCACAATCACTCCTTTGCATACAGCTGCAATCCGTTCGAATAATCCAATCGATCTACGCGCTTTGCGACCTAATTAATCCATCCGACACCAACACCAAGCCCGCGCGCAAACATACAGCCATGCCAGGCTTCTCAGACTCCTTTTGGTCAGGGGACTATGCAGGAGGTAGGGTTACAAAGCATTTGAAGTGTAGGAAATGGTGTCTAATTGCTTCTAGGACTCGGCGTTCTCTTTGGCAAGCTACAACAAGGCGTGCAAGAGAATCAGCAGATGTTGACTATTGCGCGGATGCGAGCTGAGGCTGAGGATGTATATGGGATGAAGCTCGGAGAAATCGGGGCGGCTACAGATAGGGTGGGCGGTGGCTTCTCTCGAGACGATGGAGCCAGTGTCAAGAAGGTAAGAATAAGAAGATCGGATCTTGGGAAGCAGGATCTATGCTAATAATGCTGCAGGCATACGATGGGGTTCGGACGGAGATGGAGGCAGCAGCCAAGAATCACCGCAAAATCGCCAGCAGTATCCGAGACCTGGTTGTCCTGCCCTTCACGAGATGGTGCGATGCCCACGAAAGCCGCGTCCAGAATTCTCAGGATGATCTACAGGCACGAATAAAGCTTCACGACAAGCAAGCCGAGACTGTGAAGAAGCTGCGCAGCCACTACTTCAATAAATGCAGACTGGTGGAGGATATTGAGGAGGAGAACAAACTTGCTTTCCAGGATCCTGAGCTCAGCCCGAAGCCAAATATTCCTGAAATCAAGGTCCAAGACAAGGAAGAAGAAGATGATGACGAGACGGTTGAAATTGGAGATGAGGTCTACCAGCCGGAACAAGTCAAGAAGATCCTGTCACATGTTCTCAACACCGTCAGACTGGGAGAGACGAAGGTCCCAATTCTCGGCACATATCAGAACACAAGCAGTGGAGCTGAGATTGTCGAATATCTGCAGAAGAGCATGGGCGCAACCAGTGTCAGTCATGCGGAGCGCATCGGCCAGGATTTGATCACAAATGGATTCTTGCGCCTGATTGGAAATGTGGGAAGCATATTCGCCAACAGCTCCAAGATGTTCTACCAATGGAAACCCAAAGCTTTTCAGTGGTCTGGTGTACCGGAGAAGAAGGTCCCCGTGAGTCGGACATTCTCAATGGCTTCAGCCTCAGAATACGCAGAGTCCCCAGTCGTGGGAACGGTGACCGACTACTTGGCTGGATGGAATCCTCTCAACGCCCAACATCCAAATGAGACTCCAGGAGACCGTCTTCGAAGAGAAGCAGCTGAAGCAGATGAGATATACAAGGCTGGTGTTAAAAAACTCGATCTCCTTCGCTGCCAACTTGAGGAGGCTATTATTGAGCACCTACGTTATCTGGAGAGATGCGAGCTTGACCGTCTCAAGGCTATCAAGACCATCATCCTCGACTTTTCCGGAACTATCAGTAACGTCATTCCAAGTCTTCAGTCGACAGTGGACAATATGATGCTGTATCAGGAGACAGTTCAGCCGATCGGAGATCTCCGCTATCTATTGGAGAACTACCGCACCGGAGGCTTTGCGCCAAAGGTCGTGGTCTATGAGAATTACTACAATTCCGCTGATGAACAAACTTTTGGCGTGGATCTTGAAGCCCGTGCAAGAGCTGATCGCAAACGTGTTCCTGTTCTTATCACATCTATCCTCACATTCCTTGATAATCGATACCCAGATCTCGAGGGTGATAAAGCTCGACGAAGTGTCTGGTTGGTTGAAGTTCCGCTTCACCAGACTCACAGAATACGCGCAGCTCTCAATACTGGAAAGCCATTTGGTGTTGAATCTTTAGAGCCTTTCGATATACCCATCATTGCGAGCGTGCTTAAATTGTACTTATTGGAATTACCAGGTATGCTTCCCTCCATACTTCCCTCCGATAATCTGATTCTGAGTCTTCCTAGACTCCCTGGTCTCTTCCCACGTTTACGAAATTATGAAAACCATTTACTCAACGCCTGCCTCGGAATCCACCGATTCAACACGCATCTCCGTCCTCCAAAACACGCTCAGCCAACTCCGTCTAGCAAATATCGCAACCCTGGATGCCCTGATGACACATTTCACGCGTCTCATCGAACTCACTTCTGCCGACGAGTCTTACATCTCCTCTCTAGCAACAATCCTCGCTCCATGTATTTTGCGACCACGAACAGAAACTTCCATGACCATGGAAGAGAAATACTCTTATCGCTTAATCCGCGACCTTTTCTCGCATAAAGACGCTATCTTCTCTGAACTGAAACGTGCTTCCTCACTCTCCCATAGTATTAGCGTCGATACACGACCTCGCTCCTCAAGTGGTGTTAGTACGGATGAGAGTAATAGGAAGGCGAATATGGAAGCAAGAGCGCGTGCCATCATAGAGAAATCTGGCAATTCGCATCGAGGACGTGATAAGAGCCCCGCTCCTTCACCAAGAGGCCATAGGAGAGATCGCAGTTCAGGCGGCCCAGAAACCAGATTTCCTATCCAAACCTCCCCACCCGCCAACGTCAATGCACACCCCAGGGGAGGTCCAGGCGTAAGAGCTTCCCTAGAAGTTCCAGGCGAATCTGCGCCTGTTGTACCCTCTGAACCTCTGTCTAACGGAACAACTGACCCCCATTCAAAGACCATTACAAATGAGAATAGCGTTGGGGGTATCAGCGTTGAGCAAATTTCTAATACAAGTGCCACGTATATCCCTAGTATGGGCGACGGAATAGATGATATAGGGGTCGAGAAGAGGAACAGTCTTGGGAGGAGCGCGCCTGCTACTTCGGGCAGTGGCAGGTTTGCGAAGAGGAAATCGGTGGGTTTGGCGCGCATGAGTCAGGACCAGGGGCTCGGAAAGAGAGATAGTGTGGGCAGTTTGAGTGGTGTGCAGGGAGGTGATGAGGAGGGGGCAAATGGGAGGAGAGGGGTGAGTTTGACGGATAAGCCCATGGACGATTGATCCTGGGTGGGTCAATTTCTGAGATTGATTGGGTGAAGGAGGTAGAATTCATTCACCATTTGCATGGCTTAGTATGGAGGAATGGAAAATCGGGAACGAAATGGTGGTAATGAGGGAGGAATAAAAGAAGGTGATATGCTCTCATGGTGGTACTCCTGTATGTCTGTATGTAGGTATGTATAATAGAGCTTTCGATGCTTTCTACACCAGCTTTTCGGCCCGGTTTGAGAATTTATACAAAGATATAGAGCATGGCAATTTCCATCCTAGGGAGATCTTATAGTCTCATGAACGGGATGCATCTGATCGGCCTTTGATGACCGACACTTCGGAGATGTACTTACGCCGCGAAGCAGATGGGGAAGGTTGATGCGGCTGGAAAGCATGTCTGTGCAACATAATATGTGGACTTTAACTGGCCTATCACCTCACTACAGAAGATCTGCAGAAAGGTGTATGTCTGGCTACACAAATATGCACAGAAGCAGAATTTGTCTGTGAGGCTAATATGTTTCTATCACAGACCCATAGGACGATACTCTCAGTGGCGGTGGTGTATCCGCAAGCAGCAGGTATCAGTCGGTTTCACGACTAGCTGATGCTGATGCCGCGATGCGCAATAGCATCACTGAGTCGTCAGGTCGTGCACAAAGTCGGAAACCAATAATTCCAAATAGAGGAACCTAGTAGATATTGTGGCGTGCTTTAATTTGAATGAGGATAAGTGTGCTGTGCTGAAACTGGAGGAGGTCCAGCTTAAACTCGGTTTGCATTTTGGGCGGGCCTGGAATGAGGTGACAGGGTAAGGCGTGTTCGAGCTGACGAGATGCGATCCACGGCACTTTACGGCGATCTGAGAGAGAGTAAATTTGCGATTTTGTTAATCTCCTTGCATCTTTCAGCGCTTCCACGCTCGGCGCTAAAGTCATTTGATACGAGAGACGCCAGAGGCTACGGAAATGACTCTATTCTGTTATCAGGTAGCTATTTGGATATCATCAGGTAGATAGGGTTCCGATTTGCTTTATGCTGCCCTTGTGTCAATATATACGATTCTGCAAGACAGGAGGGAGGCAATCACATTCTCAGCCTCGATAGCATATCTATCTGCAGGTTTGCTGTAAATCGATACTAGAATATCCAAAGCAAGCTGATATGAAAAAGTGACCTGATCTTAGCAAATTAAGGGGAATAATATATAAAGTCGTGTTTGTTATGTTTGAACAGATAGCTAGCAAACTTAGCGCTCGTAGAATAAAGATTGCCAGGATTATAAGGAAGGATATTTCGTCGAAGATACGAAATCGGACTTTATTTTAGGCATAGGAAGAATACTAAAAAGCTTGGATCATATAAGTCATAATCGAGGAAGTCTGAAGTTAGATTCTACGATATTTCTACTCTCTTTCTATCAGGCAGACTTTCACTTCGCGAAGCAAATGAAATGAATTAGCTGTATATCATTGACATTTCATATTACGTCTAGAGTTCGATGTCTGTGATATTACAAAACCGGTGCACAGTCACAGGGTACAAATCCCTCCAAACTCAAGTCTGTGAAAAGACAACTATGGCAATGCAAAACGAAGGAGAAATCTGTGTTTGCTTGGCAGAAGGCCTTCTTATGATAAAAAGCAGACATATAACACTAAATGTATCTAAAGCCTTGATAAATTGTACTTTATTATAGTATTACAGTAGGAGTTACATAGCTAGCAGACTTATAGCAGAAAATTGCCGCAGATAGCAGAATCATTATAGTCTGGACACAATTCAGTGCGTAGTATTTACAATGGACTAAGGATTCCATCACATTTTTCTCCTTTTTATCAATCTGCTAGAATTTAGACCCAGAATTCGTCTTCTCACCTATGAGAATCCGTATAGTATGGATTCCATAGCACTCTATTCTCTTCAGTTCAGTTTTCGAATGTGAAAAAAAGACTAGGATCATCTCGAGTGAAATCCTATGAAAGTCTCACTTGATCTAAATATTCATATATCTATGCTATAGTCCAGGGTATGCCTAGATAAAGTATGAAAACAATCAAGACACTCGATCTCGCTCAGACATGAATACTTGTCGCTCTTTGTGGTCCGCTGGTAATTGATTATGTTAAGAGGGTTCTGTTTAAGCGAGATTTTAACCGCATTCGAATTAGCGCACTTTCGAGGACTTTCTAGCTCCTATACTACAGAACTGCGCAAATCGAAATATCATCAGTCTCAACATCTAGACCATTCCTTTCATGACAATAGAAATCACGAAAAGGTGCCTGACTTCGATCCAGATAAAGATATGGACTTTGTAAGTGTCTATTCTGCTTGCGTATGCTTTCTAATACGCGTATCTGCTTTGTTTAGTTACTAAGATTCTTAGGGTGACGATGCCGATTTCCATGACGAAGATTCGGGAGGTGGCTATGTGGGTCTAGAATCGCTCGGGTTTGACCTTTCCGTAGGAGGTATACATATACCGTTCCGGGCAATCTCTCAGATTGAGTTTCTCCATCAGCCAGTATCTCCAGCATCTTCAATCATGGACTCAGACGCCAATCAACTAGGCTCTCTCAACAGTCATACTCCAGCTGATTATACAGCGACACTTTCAGCTGTACCATCAGCTCCTCCTCGTGCGCGCTCGGAGTCAGCCGATTCGATCTCCTCGGGGTCATTTCATACATCCATTTCCGATAACGAAGAAGACGATCCACAAAACAAATCTCAAGACGCTGGCCAAAGCAAAGAGGTCGATTCTGACAGCGACGAAGCCCGAGGCCCAGATCAAAAGAGAGGAAAGGGAAAAGGAAAGGGGAAACAGGTCGACGCAGAGGATGAGGATGAGGAAGGGGAGCAAGTTGATGGCGCGACTGGTCAAGGTGGTGTCAAGCAAGTCCAACACAAGAATCGGTACGAACGTGACTTTGGTCTTCGAAGACCCCACATCTCCGAAGCGAAGATCTCATTCATCCGGGACGGCTGGTCGACTTCGAGAGCCACTGAGGCGTCCTTTCAGCCTGGCGGTGGAGCATGGATTGGCACAACTAAGCGTGGCGATGGTGCTGTCTCGATCACAGCAGAGGAAGACATCTTCCGCGTTGGACTGGAATGGGCTCTGGGCAAACCTCGACCCTCCATGGTGGCTAGAAATGACCAATACAGAGATGTCAGGACGGAGGCTCGTAGAGAGAGAGATCACGAAGGCCGCGTGAGACTTGACGTCCTCCTAGTCCAAGGAAAGCTTGATCCTGCTCAAATGAAGACCAACCGAGATGCTCGCCTTGCGGCTGTTACAGCACTCCTCCCACCAGCCGATAGTAAGCGCAAGGCTTCTGATGCGGAAGCTCAGCAAATGATCGATGCTATTGCCGGCAAACACATCGACCTTGCCGCTTTCAAAGACCTGATCAAAGACACAGCAGCCCAGTATGGCCCACTTCCTGCATCGATGCAGGTCGATCCTGTTCGGCTCCAGCCAGGCCCAGCTACCGATGCCTTGATCAAGAAGATGAAGGAGTTCTACGATAAGGAGAAGCGAGACTTGGATAGAAAGAGACGAAAGCTTCGAAAAGAGCTGCTGCGTAAGGGACTTGATGAGTAGGCTGATGTCAACTTCGAATACCATTCCGGAGTCATCCATCGCTGGTCTATAACTCGAGACTCCGTCATCACAACAAGACTTTCCTCCATCAGCGATCTGAGAACTCCTCTCTAGTTGTCGATGCCTTACTTATCGGTTGTTTCCTTCACGCCACAACAATCCAGAGTGAACATTTGCGGCTGGTCTAGAGTACATATTTGCCAAGAAGAAAACAGAAACACTTGCTAACTAACGATAGTGATGCGCAATGAATATTGTTTGGGCATCTGTACGCTAAAGCTCCGGGCAGTATGTGGAATCGGAATAGTAGGCGGATGGATAGGGCGTATCCTAGGACGGCTTTTTAATATTTGCTAGCGAGGATAGACAAAAAATACATGAGCACAACATGAGATACAGAGTATTTGAACATCCAGTGATAATTGTATTTGTATTAGGAATCGTTAGGCAAAAGTTTTTGAGTTTCTGTTGACTGTGGTGTGGTCGCTTAACACCTTGGCGTGTAAACATTGCCCTCCTCTGAAGATTAGTACTTTCGAGGTCAAATTTCTCTCAAATATCTAGTCTCAGACCAGATAATTAATATCAAATATCAAATATTAAAATAAAATACATTTCAGCGATCTGGTGATGTTAAGACTCTAGATACGCATTTCTAATAGATATTATTCACGAGTGAGGGGCTAATCATAAGGCAAAAATGTAGTTTCAGATGACGAATTACGATAACTGCTTTTTCTAAGATTATTCTAGAGTAAAGAAATTTATATCAATGCTCGGTTAATCATTTGAAGGATATGACTCGTTGAACTTCTTCTCTTAGTTATGCCGGTATGATCTCGATAGATTATAGTAAGGAAGGTTTACTAGTGGAACCTTGCTTCAGATACCCAAATGCTACATGAGAGTTGGGATTCTGATAGGGAAGATAAGTAAAAATATTTTCAAAATACTATAAAGAATAGTATTATAATTTCTATATACTCTAGAGAACTAAAGTACGTAATATCAATAGTTCCAGTTCTCACTTCTACAAAGAAAGAAATCTTCTCCACTATCTTGCAGATGAAAATCTTCGAGATACTTGAAGTATATGCTCGATGGGTTACTGCTTCAGGTCCCAGTAGCATGTGTTCTGGTTCCTCTTTCTAAAGGTATCTATGATCAGATGACCGCTTATAGGCAATAACTGCCTAGGATATTTAACATTGCGTTGAGGAATTCTTGAGGAATAGGAGCTGATTTTGGTCTCAGAGGATCTTGTGATTTTAATGTTTTGATGCCAAGCCGCCACGCTCAAGCGAGGTGGCTCAATGCACCACCATCCATCGAACACGCTAATTATAATTTCACGCAAAGAAATATACGAAGGCGCTACTAGTTGAGCTGATCGCATGTAGAGTTCCTACGTAATAATAGCAAGATGGCGTTGCTGCCGATACTTCCAGGTTCCGCTATTGGAAGCTGGGTCCAGTTTGGCTTTACGCTAAGCTGCATCTCTTGTAACTTGCGCTTCCAAAGAGTATTTGAACTCATTATGGACTAAGTTCTTTTTATTCAAGATCATATCTTATTTCTGTGACGGCAGACGTGTGTCTATCTATGGACATCATTCTTTTGCGCGTAAGAGCAGTGGAAACAGTCGAAATAACTATGCTTAGGAGCGACCGTAATTAAATGATAGCCACTCCAAATAGAACCAGTTTCTGATGCAATTAGACCCTCCAGAATAAATGTTCAGCTCTCGCGCGCATGTATATGGAAATTCCTTGTTCTGCACATAGTCCAAGCCACGAATTGGATGTCCTTGTGCAAGCAGATCTGGACAATTGAGGTGTAAAGAAGTCTACAAGGACAACAAATCCAGCATATTGCTGCATATCTATTGTCCAATCACAGCTAGTGCTTGGCAAGCAACTTTATAGTGGATATCTGTCTAGAATTTGATGCCTGAAGTCGAAAGGTCGGCGATTCGAGTAACTTCTCCGACTTCCCACAGACCTACTTTTGTGAAATTCGAACCTCAACTCCTGATCTCCATTCGTAAAACACCGCAGACTCACGAGAAAAATGACGCCTGACTATAAGGATGGCAGTTCCATACGTAAAGCATCGTATGGTACGTCTTCATGCAATCTGCAGCAGGATGGACTTGCATTTCCTTTGTGAAATCCTCTTGGAATCACTCCTCTCAAGGTGCCTTGCTAATATTTCCACCAAGAGCTATCCTGGCTCCAGAATCGCAGTCCAGCATGACTTCTCCACCATCTGCGAGATAGTTTCACGATGTCTTCATTCTGGAGAGTATTCCTGCCGCTATACAAACACTTGCCACTCTCGTTGCTCTCCAATCGGAGTCAAGGTAACACCAACCCAAAGAGGCTTCAGGGAGTCCTTTACTGAGCTTAGTTACATTAGGTCTTCGGAAATCAGTCTGTTAGTAACAAAAACAGCAACAACAGCGCAATGGAGCCTCCTTTGCTTGCTCTAGTATGCAGTAGGTGGGAGTGTTTGTCGCTCGCAAGAGATTTGTCTGATCGATGTAAGTTGACACTGGCCATCTTCACTTGACAAGCTTCAATTGGTGCTAAGGAGTGCTAAAAGCTCGCCATCAGGTGTTCCACGACTCAATATTCTAAGGTATCAAGCACCAATCGCCAACATAACGTCTCGTTCCGTCTCTCTGATAAGAAAGGGACGGGTAGGTTTTTGCTTCAAAAGATTTGTCTGATTAATGTAAGTACTGATACTGGCCATCCATCTTTGACATTCTCTTATTTGGAAGGAAATGCTAACTTAACTCTATCAGGTGTTCCATGCGTCCTTTTGGAGCATGACTGGCCAATAGCCATATCTGGTCCTACGAATGCTAAGCATGTTTCTGGATTTGGTACCGCTTTTGAAAAAGCCACGGGTCGAGGTACTCCAATTGTAGGATCCAGATCTGGTTTGAACTGTTCAGGTAAAATTACCCAGCTTGATGCATCACCACACACCGCACGACTAAGTCAACGGTCACTATCCACTTCGATGATGATGATAACACACCACGTTAGTCCAGGGCTTCTCTTGTGCATATCAATAAGCGAAGCGCCGCGGCAGCAAGCAGAGCCAGGTCATCACCATCTGGAGAGTGAAAAAGCTCAAGTCGCACCACTGTTTCTCGAACTAAATCCAGCAAACCCTGGAGTCTTCCATGCGGTGGAGCATACGACCTCGCATAGTCTCCTAATTATACAAAGCAAATTGTCCGAAACCAAGATATGGTCATGAAAACTTTCAATTCGTCTCACAATAAATATCAGCAGATGGGCATATTCCTGATAGGGGAG
This sequence comes from Rhynchosporium graminicola, assembly GCA_900074885.1. Classification (NCBI taxonomy): domain Eukaryota; kingdom Fungi; phylum Ascomycota; class Leotiomycetes; order Helotiales; family Ploettnerulaceae; genus Rhynchosporium; species Rhynchosporium graminicola. The sequence continues at coordinate 161,740 of FJUW01000066.1, forward strand.
CGCTTGTGTGAGCTGGAGGGGTAGATTGGGTGGAAGAAGGAGGTTAATTGTAAGTCTTGGGTCAATGACCCAACTCTGAGGGTTGAGAAGTATGATGAACGATGCTAATTGAAATCAGGGAGGTATGGATCGGAGCCACTTGGTAGATCTAATGGATTTGCATGAAAACTCGAAAATCTTTTTGCCAATCCCCTCAAGACTGAAAAAGTGCGCAATCCTTTTGCTAACACACAGCCCATATCAAAGGGAGGAGACAGACACAATCTCAGCGGTTACCTACCTCTATCGCCCTTTGCTCGGCAAAGCAGATTCGAGGGTAATAAGGAGCAGTTCCTTGAGGGCCTCGAGTAAGCTCCTTGCGCCTTCGAGGTTATCCTCTACCTCAGTCCCTATCTACTCACGTTCGTACGCCCCGTATTACTGTAGGTAGCAAGACGAAGACAAACACACGCAAAATTAGCCTTTCAACGACAAGATGATGACGAGGAGAAGAAGAGCTGAGTAAGTTCAACACCGCAGCTTCCAACGTCCGCAATTGACTAGGTAGGTCTGGAAGACAACACACCTCTGCTCAAATGTAGTTCCAAAACTCCAATTGGGCAACATACTCGTCAAAAGATCATTTCAGAAGTTCTGTTGAGAAACTGGTCCAGCACAGTCGTTACTAGCAATAGGACTGCTGCGGTACAAGTTGCTTTGGATAAGAGCAAGGCGGCGACAGCAAAGGCTTTGAGACACGCCCACTTCCTCAACACCACCCTCAACTCGTATCAAAAGGACTCTTGCCGATGGCACAGTACCAAAAATTTTGACAGCATAAAGTCCAATATCGAGTCTGCCACAGTGAAGGCGGATGATGATGATGAAGGAGATCTCTCTTGTGTTGTCAAGTGGTTCTTCCGGCAACCCCCCATTACTAAGTATTCCAGATGATGCTAGTCTTAAAAAGGGTAAATCTTCAGTTCTATTGGGTAAGCTTGCTCTATCTGGCCCGCAACTTTACTTTGTGAGCTAACTTTGGCTATCAGTCATTTAACCACGATAATACATTGACGCATCAAACAACACTCCTTCAAAACCCTCTGAGGTTCTGTTAAAGACTATAACAAAAAGCTGCTATTGCGGCGAGTTCGAATGCAGTTCGAATGCTATATTGTCACCCCTAGGAAGGCCCGCATCGCTGCTGTACAAGTTCAAGATTTGGGCCTCCCTCTTCTGTGACACTCTGTTGCTCGACCCAGATTACAACGAGAGACTCGCAGAGCTTTCCAACAAATGTAAAGGACTCAAGCATCGTGGTTACGAGAGCAAATCCTTCAAAAGTGGCGGCAATCAAGATTGGGAATATTAATTCCAACTTTTGCTTCCTACACAAGCTCAAGAGAGATCAGTCCAGTTGCTGTTCATCATCCATGATTACCTCGTGTATTAGATGAGCGACGATTTCACTGCCGTAAATGTCTGAACCAGAGGCAAATTCAAGTTCCTGGAGTAACGAGCAGGCAGAGCTACTCCCAGCAGCTTCTCTGAGCTTCTCGCAAAGCCCGTCTTATCAATTTACACCAGCAGCGAGATCTTCTACTGACAACTTCATCAGTTACAAGTCAGCCCAGAGACTTTGTTTGAGAAGATGCTTGAGCAGATAATGAAGAAACATCTCCACGAACTTTTACGCAGCCAACTGCTCCAATAGTTGTTGTGATGGTTACCCTAAAGGTTCTGCTCAGCATTCAACAGAAAGCGCAGAATTCCAATACATGTCCTGCGATCAGCTCGATACAAATACGACCTCAGCACGCTACCAGTTTCGGCACAGCATACGAGCAGGTCATGAGCAGAGGAACTTCAAACGCCACTAAAGCTCTTAGACCTTCCTAGGACTGGCCACGCAGCTAGGGAGGATATGAATCCCGTTACTATTTAAAGCGAACAACCTCGGCATGGCCATGGAGAACTATAGCAACCTGGTTAAGCAAGCATCCCTCTTATGGGCGTGCTGAGATGAAGAACTCAGTCACTATCATCCACTACCCAGAAGGGGATTCTTTGTACGACTTCGGACCTGGGTTCAACAAACGCAAAAGACACTACCGATGGCCGGAAATAGTATCAAGGAAGCCCCCAAAGCTACCAAAGTTGACACGAGGCACAATTGGCACGTTGACCATTTAATTTGCAATCATAGCAACTATCACGAAGCCTACAGTTGTCACACAAGATGAGGTCAGATTGGATAACCAACTAGCCCAGATGAAGGACCCAGTCGATACTATCCACTTCACAGACCAAATATGCCGGGTTCTTCACTGTGGTCCAAAAGTAACGTGGGCAGACTAGAATCTAAAACCCCAAGTCATCAATCCCATTTCTATTCAAGGCCACCCAGAGGAAGGTTCACTCTACTACTACCGCTTCAGTATCGGTCTCGCGCAGAACACAGGTAGATTAATCTTTTCTGAAGTTGAGGAGGTCAGTTCAGTTGCTGTTCAAGACATTGTCTACGGAGAGTCGGCAGCTCTCAGTACAGACTTGATGGCTTCCGCTCCGCCTCCACAGTCACGAATGCAAAGACTCTCGCTGCTTTTGCCATCGATTGTTACATCCGAAGCTAGAGATGGCGAAAAACCTCAGATAATTCTGCGAAAATTGACCCCTTCGGAGAGCTAATCATCGCAGTTGACCATGGTCTGCGAAGAAACACACATTATGCCACCTTGTGCACCGAGAAATCCCTTTTCCTCGCTGCCAGGCTCTGTCGCTCTAACTTAAGCTCAGAGGCGACGACATGACGAGTCTGGTCCACAGACTTGGAATTAGATGCAAGAATAGAGGACCTGAAGCGCAAGGCTCGGTATAAGGGAAAATTGTCGAAGGCTTCATGCCCAAGGAAGCCATGGCTACTTCAACCAAGAAGTTGCGCAATAGTCCTGGCAGCGCCGATGTGCATGCCGAGCTCCAAGATAGAATCTGGTACGTTCTTCGCCTTCTTCGCACAAATCATCAAGTTCATTTTTGGCGTCTCGAGGAAGGAAAGCAATAGTGATCAAGAATGAGATCATATATCAAGCACGACTCAAATTGAGGTGTATTTCCCGAATTTGAGAAATATATGCGTCCCAAAAGGACGAACCACAACACGATCACAATCACTACCACACTCGTAAAAAACTTGCGGCAGCCCAATCAAGTCGAATTCAAGCAGCAGAAGGGGTTTTCCAGTGAAAATAGAACCAATAGCAAGAGTTGGAAGGATCAGAGGGGACTTGGGAAACTCCAGAGACTTCCAGCAGTGGCAGAAGGAACTCATTCGTGGCTATAGACCGCTCAGCAATGATCACGGAATCGCTTGTTGCAGCCAAGATCGATTCGACGGAATAGTCTACCGCAAAGTCCCAACGTGAGGATGCCGAGGTTCCAGTTGTATCGTGCGTATGGATGCGGGCTTGAAAGAATCCGATGCCGCATATTCGAAGCAGCCATGGCATCAAAACATATCTCGAGGAGAGGTGGTGGTGATTTAGTGAGTTAAATTTTTGCTCTTTCCTTTTTCGAAGTTCTTTGCGCAGTCTACATATCGACCCCAGCTTCTTCTTTTTGGAGACTCTTTCCCCTGGAGGTAATACCCCGAGGAGATGAGATTGCCTGATTCCTTGCCTTTATTCATGAACGTCTTCCCGTCAAGGCATCCCGGAGGGAATCGAGTATATCCAACTCTGCTTCGCATGCTTCCAAGCACACCAGCTCCTTCAACTTTGTAAGGGGCATTGTCCCTTTTCAGCTTCTTCCGTACGAAAATTCCTATTCGGTAGTCTTAATTTGGCCTTCGAATGTATGAAGAAACTTGAAAAATACTCTGCCTTAAGCCAAGTTGTCTTGCCCATGGAATATCTTGACGGTTATCTCAGTAAGTTGCTGGCGAGGAAGTAGTAAAGCCGCCATCTATGTTCGGAGTCTCGTGCTGTACCACATTTGGTATCTGTCTTCCTGAGCGCAGAGCTTTCGTCTTGACCGTTAGTCGCAATATTGTCATTTACACGATGGCCTGGTAGGGTCTTTTCAGTATATATTAGCATTTGTCCGGTATAGGATGGATTCTATTTGCTCGCTGTGCTTCGGTGTTATATTTGTATCAATGACGGTTGTTTTCCGAGATACAAGTTGGTATCTAGGATACGGTTATAGGTCTTTGGGTACTCCAAGTAGAAAACTCCGGCACCTCGCCATCAATAATCACAAGAATGGGTGCTCACTCTTCATCCACTATCTCATTCACCCACACAATATTCCTGGATTCAAGCATCACCCCCACACGAACTACGTCTGACAAACTCGCAGGCAAACTGCAAAGATGAATCACCTCCTACTTCTATGTTGCCAATTTTCACGAAGGCTGGAGAGATTGTTCGTGGTGTTGTCAGAGGCTAGGTAAGCACACAAACATTCTCCCGTTCCATGAATGCCCAAAATATTTCAATAACGGTAGATGTACCTCGCTGTCGAGGGATGAGAACGAGATTTCCCTGTCGCACCAGCGTGAAAGTAATATGATTGGATCTCCGACTGACGATTTGAATATAGGGTGGAGGACTTTGTTCGCGCTGCTGGTGTTGCTAAAGAGAGAGTGGACTGGTAGGGAACAATGAGAGCGGATAGGAGGATGCTGAGGGAGATTATTGCTTGCTTTGCTCGTCGGACGCAGCTGTCAAGTACACACAAGTTTATTTGCCTCTCGAGCCCGAGAAGGATTTCCGGGAAAGAGGGTAGACCTCTCTGATTGGATCTGGAAGGAGTTTCAATATAACAAGAAACTGCAATAACCCCTACATTTTTTCATTGTTTTCGTGTCAGAAGTTTAATGCGCCGCTGTTTCCATTCCAAGCACAAGTCTCTGTGTCTTTTGTGAAAAGTGCTTCAGCATTCAGTGAGATCCACCATGACGCAGAAATACGGCATGTGCAAACCTTTGCGCGAATCGGAACAATTAATCCTGACCCCAAAACATAAGACCTAGCTTTCTCCCCTCTGTTTCCGAAGCTAGCTGATCTTGTGCTCGTCTTCCATCAGAATCTAATTTCACCGAACCAAGTCGATCTCCCTTGAGGACTATTTCTTCGCAGCTAATTCATCATAAATTCAGCAGGGCAAAATCTTACCAGCTCTTTAGCACTACAATTTACTTAAGTTAAATGCGACAGCAATTTCACGATTTGTTATCTCTGATTCTATGTGACGTTGTGACTGGGGGTGACCAGAGCGTGGGAAAGAAGTCTCGAAAATTTAAAGACACAAGTCTTGGTATCATAAGGTGAGCTATCGCTACATGGAAAATCAGACCGCGCTGCCTCGAGGATGTTTTAATCCACGATACGTCAGTGAATGCAGAGGGATTCGCAGATATTTGTGAAATTGGGAAGAAAGAAAATGCCTCGTTGGGCTGCAAGAGGAATTCTCTTCACTCTGGCGAGCGCAGGATATTACATCGTTGGAACATGCCAGAGCGAGCACCCACGTCAGCGTGATCATAGTGCCGTGTCATGATTTATGACCAAAGCGGTTTGTTCGCGAATCAGCTCATTACCAGGATCTACGCCCACGTGTACAGAAACGACATTTTCGGTATAACGGGAAATGAGTTGGTCCATTTAAGACGTTGAGGTTCGTCCCCTAATCATGATCAAGCTGGGGTTCAGTTCTGGCTTGGCGCAACCATGCTGGCGTGAAGCGGTTAGAGAAGCTAGGATGTTGAGGTTGCAGAAAATGCTCAGTGGCCATCAAAGTGGCATTTGATCTGCTGTCTGATAGCTGGCCAGACATGAATTTCAGATGTATTACTGAGCAGATACGTGGCTATTCTAAAACCTTCCTGGTCGGGCTGGTAATACCACTACCCCGCCATGCCCCACAATGCTCGCTTAATCTTCTTCGAAAGTAAATAAAGATCTGCAGGATAGTACACATACAGGATGCTGCTATGAAATTTATGACGGCAAAAATTTGTTGGATTATGTCGAAAAAAAAATTGATTCCAAGTACTAGCTGATTCGCAGACCTCCATCTGTACACATGCCGTACAGTAGCTGCTCATTATTCATTCTTAACTCTCCAGTGCAAATCACTGACTGATTAACTCCGGTAGCCAAAGACCGACTGCAAGAAAAGAAAATTCGGAAATTCAAAAAGAAAACCCTACAGAAAATTTTGGTAGCTCTTACGCAAAAAAGGAACACAGACTCCAGCAGATTAACCATGGCTGACTCCTAATGTTGCTCAGAAACTCGCTGACTTGTTATTCAAAAACGCGTGCAAGAAAAGAAAGTCTCCCAAAATATCCAAATCTCGATCATCTTCCTGACTTTTCGACTTTTTGACGGTCTGAAGGCAAGATTCTCAGCCTTTTTCTACTTAGCAATTTAGGCTGGTTCGATTTTGGCTCCAGCTTCTAGTCTTATGTTCAACATCAGCATCGGAATTGGCGAATTATATGTCTCCTTAACGGTCATGTACCTTTTTTGACAGGGCTGTCTTTCAATACAACATAAGAAGCTGTTCCTCCATTCTTAGTAGGCCAAACACTTTTTTCTCCAGCCCGACGTCGCTTTTGACCAGTCGCTTGTGGTAAGTTAGCATTTTGAGTAATAAAGGTAAGCCATAGTTCGAAACGGGAGACAATAAAAATATAGCTGCCTACCATTTGTGAAACCCTTACTCCTAACTTCTTCAACGTCTCTATCATATGCAATCCCATCACTTTTGTACTCTCTTGGGGTTACTGGTCTCAAACTTGAGAAATTTGGGTGGCCAGGTCGAATAGTCGGTGGTTGTTGGTTTTGGCTGCTGGTGGCACTCAAGCTCTCGGTCTCCAGGTTATTGGTGCGCTCCTCTTGTGCCTCTATGTTTCGCATGAAACGTTTCCATCCCTGGTTGAATGCTATTTGAATGAATGCTTGGAGGATTTCTGGTTCGGAAGCCGTCATCTGGAAATCTGGAATTTGGAAGGCGGGCTGGTGTTTAAGGACTGCGACATCCTAGAAATGGTAAAGTTAGCAAGAAATTACTGTAAGGGTTTGTAAATCTTTCTCAGAGAGCCATATCCTCAGTGCTCGTCAAGATCGCTGCATATTGCTACTTACAATATTCCGTAGAACTTCGACTAAAGTCGCATTCCTAGGTTCTGCCATGATATCGATGCATAAGCTTCGCAGACGTGTGAAAGCGGCTCAAGAAGTAGAAGAAATAATATCGAGTATTTCGATTCGAGAACTTGCAAAATTCTTCAAAGAGTCTGAGTCTCAATGAATAGCAGCTACTATGTTCGAGAAAAGTACTATACATAGAGACAAAGCAATTATTCGAGGTGTAGGAAAGTACTAGCTTCGACGCGGATACGCTAGGCCCCGCGCGACCTAGAAGAAACTAGTGTTATGCAGGTACTATATGGCGGTAGATAACGAGTGGGTGTCTCATCTGAGATTTTAGCGTTTTTTCACGGGAAAAACCTAGGAATATCAGAATATTCAATTATTAATAACTACTAATATAAATAACTATAGTTTTTAGATATATACCTTATAGATATCCTAGATAATAGATATTAATATTTTAGAAAGATATAAAAGGTTAAAGTAATAGTCGAAGACGAGTTTCCTTTACTACTACTTCAACTTAACTCTATAAAGCACGTGTCTACGCAGTAGTATATAGTAATACCTTCTAGTAATAGTAAAAGCCTTATAATCTTTATTTCCCTACTTTAGAAACTTAATTCTAGGAAAGTCTAAAATATAAATTTTCTAGTAGATAGAGCTATATATAGTAATACCTAATAGTGATATATAAAGTCTCTATTTTATTCTTAGAATCTTTCCTAATTATTCTTCTAATACCTTAAAGCTAACTTAATATACTTAACCTTAAGTATCGTGATAGGTTATACTCTACTAGACTTTAATTATCTAGCGATAACTACTACTTTAATAGATATACCTAAAGAGAGAGATCACTAAGAAAGCTAAAATCTCTTAAGAAGATAGAATACTAGCGATATACTAATAATAAAGATAAAAGGGACTAGGAGATCTCTATTATTAAAGATAAATCTTACTCTATAGTTATTAAGCGAGAGCTTTTTCTAGTTAATAAAGTGTAATTTCACTAGGATAAAGTAGATATCCGTAATAAGGAGGTAAAGGAGTAAGAGAAAGTTAAGGGGATATTTAGTATTAACCTAGGGAATACTATTAGAAAGACTCTAATCTTAGTCTACTTTATCGAAGTACCTCTAGTAAAACTAATACTTATTAGTAATCCTACTAAAGTCGATCTAGATCTATTAATACCTTTCCCTACCTCTTAGTTTATTAATATATTTATTCGCTAAGCTCTAGAGAATAAGAAGATTCTATTTATAAGAGATTATAAAGATATTATTAGTAGGGAACTTATCTTAGATAGTACTCGGGAGTACTATATTAGGATATAGGAAGATAGCCTACTTACTTAAGAAGATATTTCTAGCGAGAGTATTATACTCTAATATATTATTAATCCTTAACTAGTAAAGGTTAGTAAATAGCTTCCTCTTCCTATTTATATTATAGTTCTGCGGAAAGAGAAAGTCAAAGAGGGGAATAGGAAGAAAAAGAGGTATAAGAGAGGAGAGTTAATACTAAATATAGAGCCTAGGGAGAAAAGGAGATAGAAAGTAAGTTTATAAGCTATAGTAGTAAAAAGAGTTCTTACTAGAGTAAAGTTAGAAGTAATAAAGAAAGTAATAGTTAAAATAGAGAAAGTTATAAAGATAGAGAAAGCTATAAAGGAAGAGATCTAGACTAAAGATATTAAAGATAAGAAGGAGATATAAATTAAAAATATAGAAGCTAAAGAAGATTAGGATATAGGTTTAATAGAAGAAGAAGATAATAATAGCTTAGACCTAGACCTTTCTAATCTAGTATTAGTTTCTACCGGAGTTACTATAATAAGAAGTTCAGGGAGAACTATTAAGATACTAGCGAAGTTAAAGGAATAAGTTTTATTATATAGTTTATTTTATTTATTTTATTTAGTATATCTTTAATAGTAATACTAGATAGTAATATATTAGTTAATAAGAAGTTATTAAATAGAAAAAAAAAATAGTAAATAGAAAATCAAATAAAAAACTTTTTAATAAAGAAGACTTTTTAATAGTAATAGTAGATAGTAATATAATAACTTTAGAAATATAATCTAGAGCTTATCTCTAGTATCTCTATTACTCTTATTATCTGAACTACTCTCTCTTTTAAAGTCCTTCTTATTAGCTAAGTTTACTAGAGTATTATATTAACCTACTGGAATTTCAATTCTAGTAGTAATAAACTCTACCTCTATTACCTCTAATATCTGAACTCCCTTTAAATATCTCTCTTTTAGTTTAATAACTTCTCTAGTAAGTTCCTGAATATAAAGCTCTTCTCTTAAGAGTATATAGACTTACTTATAAAGCTAATCTGAACTAGAAGTAAGATTCTCTAAATTATACTTAATACTATAACTCTAAATTACTCCTTTATATATCTCTTATACTCTAGGAGTTAAAAACCCCTAATTATTATACTATTTGAACTTCTTCTTATACTCTTTTAAGAGATATAGATTAGCTAGCTAGGTATAGTTTTTTATACCTTATTTAGAGTATAAATAGAGTTCTATAGGAGATCGGCCAGATAGTAGGTAGTCCTCTCGAGACTTTTACTTTCAGATTAGTATTTTATTATAAATAGTAATTATTTATCGAAATAACCTCCTTAATTACTCTATATATAAGAACTACAATACTATTATATTATATTTAGACTTATTAAATAGATTTCTCTTCTTCAAATCCCTAAAGTACTCTATCTACTGATTTATAAACTAGTTAATTAGAGTCCTTTAGAATCTCTTAATTCTCTAGTTTCTTATTAATATACTAAAAGCTAGTGCTTTAGTAATAGTAATATCAGGCTTTTCCTTCTATTTAAACCGGAATTATATAGCTCCTAATAACTTAGTCTCTTTCCCCTTATCTGTACGTATAGCTTTTAGAAACCTAAACTCTTTTACTATATAAAGATAGAATCTACTAACTATAATTTGAGTTCTATTAGAAATACTAATAAAGAAGCTAAAGATACGGCGACTATAGCTATCCATAGTACTATAGATCTGAAAGCTAAAGCGAGAGAGATTATTATACCTATTAATAGACTAAATTCTATTTAGACCTTTAACTATAAACCTTCGACGGAGCCTTAGGGCATTAAGTAACCTTACTTATATAGTAATAAGATCTAGTTAGAGAAGTAGATCCCGTATAATATACTTTAGTAGAGTTATTTAGTAATAAACTCTCAAATAGGTAGTAACTTTTCAGTACCTTAATTATATAAGAAGAGTATTCTTCATATTAAAGTATAATATGAGAAGTATACTATAAAAGCTCTAGTATAACTTCTAGAGCTTTATTCCTATAAGAGAGGTGGAGGTAAGCGCGGATCCGTCGAAATTACTAATCTTATAGCTTAGGGAACCCCTTGAATTCTACTAAATAACGAAGTATATTCTTATGCTTTATATTATTATTATATAATTAAGAAACCTTATTCAAAAGTCTCTTATTTACTAAGTATTCATTTAGCTTTTAAGGAGTATCTCCCTAAAGCTTCAACTTTCTTTAGAAAGTTACTTTTCTATCTTTTATATTAGTATAAAAATCTTAGATTATTAGAATAGACTTACGAGATAGTTAATCCTTCCTTTAATATAATTCTTCTGTCACGAACTAGTATAGTTCTTGGCACTAAAACCGTCCTGGCACCAGAATACTAATAGTACTACCTTACTAGCTGTAGGTGATCCAGGATCACGTGATATGCTAGACTGCTAGACAGGTCGCGAGAGCTTATACGCTCTGTAAGACGGTCTTATATAGCTAGTATAAGGAAACGAAGATTCTATAAAAGACTAGTACTTCTGCTATTAGATAGGAGCTTCGTACTTAAATTCATATAGTAATTAATACTTACTTATAACGTTTTAATTCTAATTAAGAACTGAACTTCTTATTTACTTTACTTTATAGCTAATACTAACTAACGAGCTTATATACCGTATATTAGTTAGAACTAGGAATATTATACTTTAAGTACTATATTTGAAGTATTATTAGTAAGAATAAAATAGCTCCTAAAGAAGGATTAGTTATAAGAGAAAGATCTTAAGTTAGTAAGATAAAGAAGACTAATAAAGTTACTCTACCTCGAGTTAACTTACTTAATATTTATTATAGAAACTATAATAACTTAAGATAATTTATCCTTTAGTATTAAAAACACCTCGCTTTTAATAGAGATAAATTCGAAGCGGACTTTCTTAAAGTCTTATAAATTATTTTATTACTCTATAATATTATAGCTTATTAGATAGAACTAGCCTTAAGTAATTACTTAGTTAATTAATACTTAACTAGAGCTTATTCTATCGCTATAACCGAAAAAAGTCGGGTTATCTTTCGAACTATTATAAGCTTTATTACTACTATTAAGAGAGTCTTTAGAGAATCTAATAAGAAAGAATAAGCCGAGATACACTTACTCGGAATTCGATAGCGAGGATCTATTTACGAATATACTACTAAGTTCTACTATTACTTTATATAATTAGACTAGACGGATAGTAGATTAAGAGTCTAATACTACTAAGGCTTTAAGGATTATATTAAGAATAAGCTCTCTAGGACTAATAAACTAGATAACTTAGAGGACTTAATTAAATCGTTTATTACTATTAATAAACGAATCTAGGAATAAGCGAAAGAGAAAGGAAAGTATTTTATACTTACTTACTTCTAGAAACCTTAATTTCTATAATAATATAGTAAATATCAGGGAAATTTCTAACTTTACTTAAATAATAAATATAATTATTATAATCTAATAGAAATAGATAGAGTAGAAAGAGGATCTAAGGGCTAAGCTAAGAAAGATAAACGTCGAGAGAAGGGCTTATATTATACGTATAGTAAGCTAGGATACTTTACTTATAATTATTCTTAGAAGAAGAAACTCTAGAATAAACCTAAGAGAGAATTCGGATTAGTAGAAAGGAAGCTAGAGTACTGAGAAGCTTCTAGCGTAGAATAGAGTTCGTAGGACTTTATAGCTTATAAATCTAGCGAAGAATTCGAAGAGAACTTAATTAAACTTCTAGATAAAGACTAAGAAAGCTAAAGTATTATAAATAAAAGAAACTATTTATATAATAATCTTCTATATAATAATAAGAATTAGACTCTTCGAAATCATAATAATAAAAGAAGAATATAAGACTATGTCTATAATAGAATGAAATCCGATTTTATAGGATATTACTAAACTTATAATATATCTAACTAAGGTATAGATTATATCGTAGCTTATTACGATACTATTATTATTATATTCTAAGTTAATACTAAGGATATCGAGAAATAACTAGATCGTTATATAGCTAACCTCGATAGAGAACTAGAACTAAAAGAATTTAAATAACTAGATTAGTTCTTTCGCGTAAAAGATACTTAAGCTATTATTAAGGAAATAAAAAGGAAATATTATTAGTAAAGAAGATAATACTTATTAGAACTAGCTACTTATTAGAGAATAGTATTAGATCTTATTTCAGAATAAGCTAATCTCTATTACTATATACTTTATACTTTAATTACTTATAAACTTAGCTTTAAGACTTAGTTAGACGAAATAATAAGAAGAATTATTAAAGAAGCATATGATTACTCTCTAATAGAACTATTATACTTAGAGCTTATTACTACTAGAGAGTTCGATTAATTAGTCCTACTAGTTATAATAAATAATATTAAGATAAAAGCACTTATCGATTCAAGAGCTATAAGATACTTTATAAACTTAGCTTTTATCGAGAAATAGAATATTCCTATTATTATAAACCGAAACTATACTATTTTATCTTATTAAATAGAAAAAGCGCCGGATTAGATAGATAAGTCCGCAGAAGAATAAGAGGAATAAAAATAGTTATTAATAGATATAAAGAAATACTCTACTTCGATATTATACTTATTAGATAATATAATATTATATTAGAAATATTATAGCTATATAATTATAATCTTAGTATAAATTAAGTAACTAAAAGAGTTATATTTAGTAATTATAAATATAAATATAATTAATTAGCTAGTAAAAGAGAAGCTAGCGCTACCTCCTTAATAATAACGCTAATAGACTCTAGCTAGTTAAGTCAGGTTCTTAGTTAGATAGAACTTAGGAATTATCTTAATTAGATAGACAATATTCGGAAATAGCTATTCGAACTATATAAGAAGTTCTCGAAATTATTCGAGGATCTATAGAATATAAGAGCTCTACTTAAGTATAAACTCTAGGATTATAAGATAAACTTTAAGAATAAATTTATACTTATTATAAAGAAACTTCGCTATTATAATTATAATATTATAAGGATACTTAAGAAGTATTAGAAGTTAGATATAAAGAAAAGATAGATTCGGAAATCTAAGTTATTATATATTATTAATATACTAATAATTAAGAAAGTAGAAGATCTTAAGAGAGGATTATATAAAGATTATTAGATAATTAATAATAGAACTATAAGAGATATATATCCTTTACTAAACGCGTAGTACTTAAAGGATAAGCTAGCTTGAGTAAAGTTATATATTAAGTTAGATTAACATAACGTATTTAATTTAATCCGAATTAAGAAAAGTATAACGTTCCTAGTTCCGACTAGTACGCGGTATATAGGCTCGTCGATTAGTATTAGCTATAAAGTAAAGTAAATAAGAAGTTCGGTTCTTAATTAGAATTAAGATATTATAAGTAAGTATTAATTGCTATATAAATTTGAGTATAAAGCTCTTATCTAATAGCAGAAGTGCTAGTTTTACATAGAATCTTCGTTTTCTTATACTAGCTATATAAGACTATCTTATAGAGCGTATAAGCTCTCGCGACCTATCTAGTAGTCTAGTATATCACGTGATCCTAGATTACCTATAGCTAGTAGGGTAGTACTATTAGTATTCTAATATTAGAACGATTCTAGTACTAAGAACTATACTAGTTTATAATATTATCCTCCTTCTATTTTAGCGTATCTCTACGCTTAAGTATACTTAAGGAAATATCGATAACTACTTATAGCTATCTTCTTCTTTTATTATACCTCTTAAACGCTTAACTAAATAAGTCGATTATATTATACTTAGAAGATAAATAGAATTAAGTAATAAAATTATAATATTATATATTAAATATAAAAAAGTAGAATATAAAGAATATATATCGCTTTATAATCTGAAACTAATTAGATATAATTATTATACTTAATTAAATAAATCTTATAATATTCGTATAAGAAACTAGATACTTATAGCTTTTAAATAAGAAAGTCTAAATTCTTAAATCGAAAAATTAGAAGATAAGGAAGACTTAGCTATAGCTAAGTTCTATATACGAATTATAAAGTTAAAGAAATAGAAATATTTCTTATAAAAAAAGTAATAAAAGATAATTATTACTAATCTGAACTCGATACCTAAGCTCGATACTCTTAAAGCTCTAGAAAAGAAAGAAAAAGAGAAATAAGAAAGAGAAAAAGTACTTAAAAATACTAAGCTAATAGACGCGGAACTCTCTAGTTCTAATATCTCTATCGACCTCTCGTTCGATCTAATAATCGACTTTCTTTTCGATCTTGAAGATTTACTCTAAGTAGATCTAGGTTTTATTAATAGAAATTAGCTAATAATATTAAGTAATAAAAGCTTAAATTAAGTTCTTATATATTTTCTAAATATAAGTAATTCGTTTATTTTACTAAGTATCTAATAATATCTTATTTATACTAATAATCTAATAGTTCTTTTATATCGTATTCTATAACTAAGTTAACTAGTTAAGTATATATCTTTAGAGCTAGTAGTATTCTTAGTAGTACTTTTTCTAATAAAGATATATAAAATATTAAAAATATCTTCTTTATTATAACTAATAGCTAGAGTTTATAATTTAAAAGTCCTTTAACTTATTTAATTTTAGATAATTTAAGTTTCTTATAATCTAGCTTATTACTTAGTTCTTATATATTAATATTTTTCTATAGAAAGTAAATCTTATCCTTTTCCTATAGTATAAGCTTCTAATTATAATTCTTATTATAATAGTATATATTTTTCTTTATTATAAACTAAAGTTCTTCTACGAGTTCTTTATAAAAGTCTTAGATATTCTAGACTTAGATATAAGTTATATTATTATCTTTAACTATTAAATTAAGTTCTCTATAAGTAATAAGTTCGTAATTATAATTCGTAAAGAATAATATAACTTTTATTATTTCTATAGTTAAGCTATTATATATAAACTTAACTAATAGTAATAGTTTTATTTAATTATTTTATTAATAATTAATATAATAATATAAATATACTTTAACCATTTAATTTATTCGTTTAATTCTTTTATTAATCTAAAGATAAAAAGCTATTAATAGTTTTTATTTAGTCCTTAGGAACTTTATTAAAGTATTCTAGAATTTTAAAGTAAATAACTTATCTCGATCTAATATGATTTCTTTAAGTACTTTATACTTAAAGACTATTTTCTTAAGGTATACTTATACTAGTTATTTAGCTATAAGAGTAGATAAGACTAATACTAAGATTATATACTTAGTAAGTCTTTCTATAATAATAAGTATCATATTATAGCTAACTCTTATAACTAGGTCCTTCGATAGCGGTAATAGCTCTATAAAGTCTTATAATATCGATTTCTAAGATATTAGTAGTATTAGTATTATAATTATCAACTTATAAAGTATATATTAGAAAAGCTTATTTCTAATATAAGTTTTATAATTAGCTAGTATTTCTTTAACTATTCGATAGAGTCTTTCTAATTAGTAGTTTCTTAAAATCCTCAGATACGTTCTTCGTATCCTTTAGTATTTATATATAGGAAGCTTATATTATTCTTTAATATATACTTCTATTAAGCTTAGTAGAAGCTAAATTTTCTTATTAACTTATATAATATTATTCTTAATTATATTTCTCGTAACGAATTCCTTAGTCGTATCTAAGGATATTCTATTCTTCTTCTAAGCCTCTTTTAAAGTATTATACTAAAGTCTCTTAATTTCTTACTTAATTATAATAGCTTCTCGAATATTAGTAATTATATCTTTATTATCTAGCTATTTAAGTAAGATAGTCTTATTATAGATCTTATTCTCTTTATAATTTAGTAATCTACTTAAAGTATCTATTTATATATTATCTTTTCCTTATATATACTTAATAACTAAGTTAAAAGAAGTAAGTTCCTCTAATTATTAAGCTAATCGATAATTATCTAAGACCTTAGTAGTTATAAGAGTTCGAAGATTTATATAATTAGTATAAATAATAACTAAGAACTTAGCTTCTTATAAGTATATTTTATAGTATTTAAGTACTTTAATAATTACTATAAGTTCTTTCTTATAAATATTATAATTCTATTTAGCTAGAGATATTTTCTCTAAAAAATAAGTAATTAAATATAATTATCTTTTATTATCTCGCTATAAATATATTATATTAATATAAGTATTAGAAGTATTTATTTCTATTATACTTTCTTTCTTTTTATCGAAACTATATAAGATTAGTTCTTTTATAAATTCTTTCTTAATTCTCTAAAAAGCTACTTTATACTAATTAGTTTAGATAAAAGGAATACTTTATCTTATTAAGCTTATTAGTAGTTTAATAATCTTAGAATAGTTTCTAATAAACTATTTATAAAAGTTAGCGAAACTTAATTATAATTATATATCTTTAATATCCTTTAGTAATTCTTATTCTTTTATAGCTCTAATTTTCTCTAGATTAATACTTATTTCTTCTAAGCGAATAATATATCTTAGGAAAGTAACTTATTTAATTAAAGAATTTATATTTCAATATCTTTAGTTTAGAATCTACTTTATATAGCATTTCTATAACTTATATAATATAATCTTAGTATATCTTAATAATCTCTAAGTATATTAGGATATTATCTAAGTAATATATAACGAATTTCTTAATAAAGTCTTTAAGAATATTATTATTTATCTCTAATATATAGCTAGAGTATTAGTTAAGCTGAATAATATTATTATATATTCCTATAGCTCTAAGAGTAATATAAAAGTAGTCTTCTACTTATATCCCTTCTTAATTCGAATTAAATTAAATATATTTCAATAGTTTAACTTAGTATATATCTTTACTTTAGCTAGCTTATCTTATAAGTACTAAGTATTTAATAAAAGATATATATCTCTTATAATTCTATTATTAATTATCTAAAAGTTTTCATATAATCTTCTTTTAAGATCTTCTGCTTTCTTAATTATTAGTATATTAATAATATATAATAACTTAGATTTCCGAATCTATCTTTTCTTTATATCTAACTTCTAATACTCTTTAAGTATTCTTATAGTATTATAAATATAATAATAAAGTTTCTTTATAATAAATATAAATCTATTCTAAAAGTTTATCTTATAATTCTAAGGTTTATACTTAAGTAGAGCTCTTATATCTTATAGATCCTTAAATAATTTCGAGAACTTCTTATATAGTTCGAATAGCTATTTCTAAATATTATTTATCTAACTAAGATAATTCTTAAGTTTTATTTAACTAGGAACTCGATTTAATTAAGTAGAATCTATTAGTATTATTATTAAGGAAGTAGCGCTAGTCTCTCTTTTACTAGCTAGTTAATTATATTTATATTTATAATTACTAAATATAAATCTTTTAGTTATTTAGTTTATATTAAGATTATAATTATATAATTATAATATTCTTAATATAATATTATATTATCTAGTAAATATAATATTAAAGTAAAGCGTTTCTTCGTATCTATTAATAACTATTATTATTCCTCTTATCTTTCTATAGACTTATCTATTTAATCTAATATCTTTTCTATCTAATAAAGGAAGATAATATAGTTTCGAGTTAATAATAAAAGGAATATTCTGTTTCTCGATAAAGGCCGAGTTTATAAAGCGTCTTATAGCTCCTGAATTAATAAGTACTTTTATCTTAATATTATCTATTATAACTAGTAAGATTAATTACTCGAACTCTCTAGTAATAGTAAGCTTTAAGTATAATAATTCTATTAAAAAGTAATTATATACTTCTTTAATAATTTTATTTATTATTTCGTTTAATTAAGTCTTAAGGCCGAATTTATAAGTAATTAAAGCATAAGGTATATAATAATAGAGATTAGCTTACTTTTAGATTAGATCTAGTATTATTCTTTAATAAGTAGCTAGTTCTAATAAGTATTATCTTCTTTACTAATAATATTCCTTTTCTATTTTCTTAGTAATAGCTTAGATATCCTTTACTCGAAGGAACTAATTTAGTTATTCTAATTCTTTTAGTTCTAGTTCTTCTTCGAGGTTAGTAATATAATAATCTAATTATTTCTTAATATCTTTAGTATTAACTTAGAATATAATAATAATATTATTATAATAAGCTATAATATAATTTATACTTAAGTTAAATATATTATAAGTTCGATAATATTCTATAAAATCGGACTTTATTCTATTATAGACTTATATTCTTCTTTTATTATTATGATTTCGAAGAGTCTAGTTCTTATTATTATATAGAAGATTATTATATAAATAGTTTCTTTTATTTATAATATTCTAGCTTTCTTAGTCTTTATTTAGAAGTTTAATTAAATTCTCTTCGAATTCTTTACTAGATTTATAAGCTATAAAGTCCTACGAATTCTATTTTATACTAAAAGCTTCTTAGTAATCTAGCTTCCTTTCTACTAGTCCGAATTCTCTCTTAAGTTTATTCTAAAGTTTCTTTTTCTATTTCTTCTTCTAAGAATAATTATAAGCGAGATATCTTAGCTTATTATACGTATAGTATAAGCTCTTCTTTTAATATTTATCTTTCTTAGCTTAGCTCTTAGATCCTCTTTCTATTTTATCTATTTCTATTAGATTATAGTAATTATATTTACTATTCTAGTAAAGTAAGAAATCTCTTTAATATTTATTATATTATTATAAATATTAAAGTTTTTAGAAATAAATAAGTATAAAATATCTTCTCTTTTCTTTTACTTATTTCTAGATTTATTTATTAATAATAATAAATAATTTAATTAAGTTCTCTAAGTTATCTAGTTTATTAGTTCTAAAAAGCTTATTCTTAATAAAGTTCTTAGAGCTTTAGTAATATTAAGCTCTTAATCTACTATCTATCTAATCTTATTATATAAAGTAATAATAGAACTCGATAATATATTTATAAATAGATTCTTATTATTAAATTCTGAGTAAGTATTTCTTAGCTTATTCTTTCTTATTAGAGTCTCTAAAGACTCTTTTAATAGTAATAGTAAAGCTTATAATAGTTCGAAAGATAACCTGACTTTTTTCAGTTATAATAATAGAATAAGCTTTAGTTAAGTATTAATTAACTAAGTAATTACTTAAGGCCGGTTCGATCTAGTAAGCTATAGTATTATAGAAGAACGAAATAATCTATAAGAATTTAAGAGAGTTTTCTTCGAATTTATCTTTATTAAAAGCGAGATATATTTAATACTAAAAGATAAATTATCCTAAGTTATTATAGTTTCTATAATAGGTATTAGATAAGTTAACTTAAAGTAAAGTAACTTTATTAATCTTCTTTATCTTATTAACTTAAGATCTTTCTCTTATAACTTATTCTTCTTTAAGAGCTATTTCGTTCTTACTAATAATACTTTAAGTAAGATACTTAAAGTATAATATTTTTAGTTCTAACTAGTATATAATATATAAGCTTATTAGTTAGTATTAGCTATAAAGTAAAGTAAATAAGAAGTTCGGTACTTAATTAGAATTAAGATATTATAAGTAAGTATTAATTACTATATAAATTTAAGTATAAAGCTTCTATCTAATAGTAGAAGTACTAGTCTTATATAGAATCTTCGTTTTCTTATACTAGCTATATAAGACTATCTTGCAGAGCGTATAAGCTCTTGCGACCTGTCTAGCAGTCTAGCATATCACGTGATCCTGGATCACCTATAGCTAGTGGGGTAGTACTATCAGTATTCTGATGCTAGAACGGTTCTAGTACTAAGAACTATACTAGTTCGTAATAAAAGAATATAAGTAGAAGACTACTTTCGTATTACCCTTAGAGTTATAGGAATATATAGTAATATTATTCGACTTAACTAATACTCTAGTTATATATTAAAGGCAGAATAATAACATTCTTAAGGACTTTATTAGGAAATTCGCTATATATTACTTAGATAATATCTAAGTATATTTAAAGACTATCGAGGTATTTTAAAGCTATATTACTTAAAGTATAGAAGTATTATATAAGATAGATTCTAGATTAAAGATATCGAAATATAAATTCTTAGTTAAGTAAGTTATCTTCTTAAGATAAATTATTTACTTAGAAGAGATAAGTATTAACTTAGAGAAAATTAAAGCTATAAAGGAATAAGAATCTCTAAAGAATATTAAGGATATATAGTTATAATTAAGTTTCGCTAACTTTTACTAATAGTTTATTAGAAACTATTCTAAGATTACTAAATTACTTATAAGCTTAATAAGAAAGAGCGTTCCTTTTACTTAAACTAGCTAATATAAGGAAGCTTTTTAGAGAATTAAGAAAAAATTTATAAAAGAACTAATTTTATATAGTTTCGATAAAAAGAAGGAAAGTATAATAGAAATAAATACCTCTAATACTTATACTAATATAATATACTTATAATAAGATAATAAAAGATAACTATATCTTATTACTTATTTTTCAGAGAAAATATCTCTAGCTAAATAGAACTATAATATCTATAAAAATGAACTTATAATAATTATTAAAATACTTAAATACTAGAAAATATACTTATAAGAAGCTAAGTTCTTAGTTATTATTTATATTAACTATATAAATCTCTGAACCTTTATAACTACTAAGGTTTTAGATAATCGTTAATTAGCTTAATAGTCTAAGGAACTCGCCTCTTTTAATCTAGTTATTAAGTATATATAAGGAAAGGATAATATATAAGTAGATACTCTAAGTAAATTACTAAGTTATAAAGATAATAAAGTCTATAATAAGACTATCTTACTTAGATAGCTAAATAATAGAAATATAATTACTAACATTAAAGAAGCTATTATAATTAAGTAAGAAATTAAGAGATTTTAATATAATACTTTAAAAGAAGCTTAGAAGAAGGATAGAATATCCTTAGATAAGACTAAGGAATATATTATAAGAAATATAATTAAGAATAATATTATATAAGTTAATAGGAAAATTTAGCTTATATTAAGATTAGTAGAAGTATATATTAAAGAATAATATAAGCTTCTTATATATAGATACTAAAGGATACGAAGAATATATCTAAGGATTTTAAGAAACTACTAGTCGGAAGGACTCTACTAAGTAGTTAAAGATGTACTAGCTAACTATAATACTTATATTAGGAATAAGTCTTTCTAATATATACTTTATAAGTAGATAATTATAATACTAATATTACTAATATCTTAGAAATCGATATTATAAGACTTTATAGGGTTATTACTACTATCGAAGGACTTAGTTATAGAAGTTAGCTATAATATATTACTTATTATTAAAGAAAGAATTATTAAGTATATAATCTTAGTACTAGTCTTATCTACTCTTATAGCTAAATACTTAGTATAGATATATCTTAAGGAAGTAGTCTTTAAGTATAAAGTACTTAAAGAAATCGTATTAGATTAAGATAAGTTATTTACTTTAAAGTTCTAAAATCCTTTAATAAAGTTCTTAGAAATTAAACGAAAACTATTAATAGCTTTCTATTCTTAGACTAATAAAAGAAATAAAAGAATAAATTAAGTAATTAAAGTATACTTATATTGTTATATTAACTATTAATAAAGTAATTAAGTAAAACTATTATTACTAGTAGAGTTTATATATAATAGCTCGATTATAGAAATAATAAAAGTTATATTATTCTTCGCGAATTATAATTATAAGCTTATTACTTATAGAGAACTTAACTTAATAATTAAGGATAATAATATAGCTTATATCTAAGTTCAGAATATATAAGACTTCTATAAGGAACTCGTAGAGGAACTCTAGTTTATAATAGAGAAAAATATATATTATTATAATAAGAATCGTAATTAGAAGCTAATATTATAAGAAAAGGATAAGGTTTATTTTCTATAGAAAAATATTAATATATAGAAACTAAGCGATAAGTTAGATTATAAAAACTTAGATTATTTAAAATTAAATAAGTTAAATAACTTTTAAATTATAAACTCTAGTTACTAATTATAATAAAGAAAATATTCTTAATATTTTATATATCCTTATTAGAAAAAGTATTACTAGAAATACTACTAGCTCTGAAGATATATATTAAACTAGCTAACTTACTTATAGAATATAATATAAAAGAATTACTAAACTATTAGTATAAATAAGGTATTATTAGATACTTAGTGAAATAGAAGAATTATTTATATTCGGAAAATATATAAGAACTTAAGTTAAGCTTTTATTATCTAGTATTATTAGCTAATTTCTATTAATAAAACCTAGATCTACTTAGAGTAAGTCCGTAGAGTCGAAGGGAAGATCGACTATTAGATCGAACGAGAGGTTAATAAGAACATTAGAACTAGAGAGTTCTACGCTTATTAGCTTAGTATTCTTAAATACTCTTTCTTTTTCTTATTTCTCTTTTTCTTTCTTTTCTAAAGCTTTAAGAGTATTAAGCTTAATTATTAAGTTTAAACTAATAGTAATTATCTTTTATTACTTTTTATATAAGAAATATTTCTATTTTTTTAACTTTATACTTTATATATAGAACTTAGCTATAATTAAGTCTTTCTTATCTTCTAATTTTTCGATTTAAGAATCTAGATTTTCTTATTTAGAAGCTATAAGTATTTAGTTTCTTATACGAATATTATAAGATTTATTTAATTAAGTATAATAATTATATTTAATTAGTTTTAGATCGTGAGATAATATATATTCTTTATATTCTGCTTTTTTATATCTAATATATAATATTATATTTTTATTACTTAATTCTATTTATCTTCTAAGTATAATATAAACGACTTATTTAGTTAAGCGTTTAAGGGGTATAATAAAAGAAGAAGATAGCTATAAGTAGTTATCGATATTTCCTTAGATATACTTATGTGACGCTTGCTCTAGAAAGGTCTCAAAACTACCTGAGTAATAAGACCTTATATTACTATGAATATAAAGTAGTAAGAATCACTTGAGAATCTACAACTAAGGAGTAAAGAAGTAGAGAGAGAATAGAAGTATATATATGAAAAGGGGCCCCTAAACTCTACTCGTGTAATCTCGCTTAGCAGTAAGTGTTTCTACTAATAGGGAGAGACCTCCAAACCTAACTAGTCGTTATACTACCCCCCCTTCTGAAAAAAGCTCGCTCTCGAGCGTTAGTCTATCTCCTTATTACTATTAAGATAGTCGTAATTATTAATTCTATTATAGAAAGCTTTTAGCTAATTAGGTAATCTAGCAGGAGGTCTAGCTTACGTTAGGTTATTAAGGTGGAATTATTATAGCTTAGCGGGAGCGTATTTAACGTCTATAGCGTCGTACCATATGAGATCGACGTCTTGATTTAACTAGGAAACTCGGTATAAGAGGCTATTACGCTGCTTATAGCACGTAAGTATATCTTCGATCTCCTATTTATTATTACTAGTAATATTAATAAGTAGTAGTAATAGTAAGGTTTATCCTAGCAAGGGGTCGTTTAGATACTTCCGTAGCTTAGCAGTAGGGAATACGTTATATACTTTTATACTAGTAGGGAGCTCTAGATAATAAGAGCTTCTGACCTTTTCAATTATACGGAAGGGTCTATTAGTTAGGAAGTCGAGTTTTTTACTAAGTCGAGTACTTGTAAAGTAGCGTATATCTAGCTAGATAAGGTCGTCTATAGTGAAGTCGACTTTATAGTATAAGCGATTATAGGATTAGGCTATCTTAGCTTATATACGTTAGAAGCTTAATTAAGCGATAGTCTAGGCGTCGCGCAGACGATTAGCGTAATCTAGAGCTTACTAAGTATTTAACTTATTAGTAGGTATAATAGAGTCAGGTAAATCTTTCTAATTCTAATTAACACGAGGTATATATCTATAAACGACTTTAAAGGGTAAGAGACCTCTAAGGGATTCGTAAAGGAGAGTTATCTAAGCGTAGTCTATAATAAGTAAGAACTCCGACTAGTCGTCTTAATAGTAAGAGATAAAAGATCGTAATCTATATTAGAGATATTAGTTATAGATCTCTATTTAGCTATCTATTTACAGGTAGTCTACTGCAGAAAGCTATCTTTTAGTACTAAGAATCGTAATAACTACAGTCTAAAAATAGGAAACGAATTAAGGCCCTCTATTAGAGGTAATTATTAATAGAGCTCTGAAATAGCGGTATACGTAGTATAAGTAAAGCTTTATAAGGTCGCGCGTATTAGAGGTCTTTCAGTATAGAATACTAATTACTTATTTACTAAAATAGTCGATAAATACGAGAACGTTATTATAGCTATATTTATCGCGGTTAAAGCTATAGTAGTCGACTATAATATACTCCTATAGATATAGTACGAGCAGAGGTTAGAGGAGGCCCGGTTTCTTATCGCGTAGCACTTGAATTCGTTAGTAAGTATAATAGTTACAGTAGTACTAGTTAATAATTAAAGCGATTCCGTACTACTAGTATTATAATACTAGTAGTTATAAGGTCTTCTTTATACTTAGATAAGTAGTCTCTAATTAGTCGTGTACTTCGCGTATAAGTAGCGTACGAAAGTATAAGATATCAGGTACGATTAGTCTTCCTTTATAGAGTAGAAGATCTTTTTCTATAGTTAGTTTTCTAAGAGTAGTAGAGAGAGCTTATTTCCGTAGGGCTTAGAGTAATAGCGTAATATAATTAGTATTAAGTACTTACTATACTATAGAAAAGACTAGCGATAGGTTAGCGACTTCTAAGGCGTTAATAAGCTTAAAGTTATCTATAGAGTTAGAGCTATTCCGGAGGTTACTTATAAGTAGTACTAGATCGATTTAGTCTTCGCGTAGCAGCTGCTATAAACGCTAGGTTCTTTTAGTATTATTCTAGTCGTCTAATTCATCTGTTCTACGAGAGAGAGCGTTAGTAAGTAGATTATACTTCCTAGGTCGATAGGTAATTATAAAGTTATAATCTACGAGTAGCTTAGCTTATTAGGCTTATCGTGCGTTTAGCTATTTAGAGGTTATAAAATACTTAAGAGCTTTATAATTAGTAATAACGCGGATCTAATATAGTACGCCTACGAGCTCAGATCTCTAGTTACTAAAAGATTATATAATTGTGAGTATTTCCTTATCGTGAATAGCGTAATTAAGCTCGGTAAGTAGTATAATCTTAGAGAAGTAAGCTACTAGGAACTAGTCTTCGTCGTGCTATTACGATAGCACACCTGCTATTACTTTATCACTAGTGTCTATTTCGATTATATAAGGTAGATATTACTAATAGTAATAGAGGAGTAGTACCGAAGTAAGAGCGTGCTTTAGGTGATCAAAAGTATCTTTATACTCTCTAGCGAACTGAAATAATATGTTATTTTTAGTGAATTATATAAGAGGTTTTACGATAATTCCGTAGTCCTTAATAAATCGTTAGTAGAAGTTATAAAAGCTTAAGAATAATTATACGCCCTTAATTATAATTAAGTAATTCTAAGATTATATAATATTAACCTTCTTAGGGTCTACCTCGATCCTAGAAGTAGAGATAATAAATCTAAGGTATTTAGTGCGAGTAATATTGAATTTATACTTCTTAAAGTTAGCTTATAATCTAGCGTCTTATAATCGTTATAGCACTTTATATACGTATAATTAATACTATAGTAAGTCGTTAGAGTAGATTAGAATATTATCTAGATATACTATATAGAAGTCGTCTAAGTAATCGAATAAGATATTATTTATATATCGCTAGTACGTCGTAGGGCCGTTAGTTAGACCGAAAGGGAGTACCTTATACTTATATATACTATAATAAGTCCGGAAAGTCGTATACTCTTTAGAGGCTAGATCCATTCGAATTCGGTAGAACGCCTAGCGAATATCTAATTTAGTAAATATCTTAGTAGTAGAGATTCTAGCTAGCGTTTTATCGATTAATAGTAATAGATATTAATCCTTCCTCGTGAGGTTATTAAGTGCGCGAAAGTCGATATAGAATCTTAGACTTCTATTAGCTTTCTTAACGAAAAGAATAAGTGTAGCGTATAATACTTAAGAAGGTTCGATGAAACCTTTAGCTAAGTTATTAGTAATATACGCCTTAACGACTTCAAGTTCTTTAGCTAATATCTTATATAAGAGGGAGTATTTAAAGTTCTTCTCAGCCCTTTCCTCAAGCTTAATTCGGTAATCGCATAAGCGATAAAGAGGGAGAATATCGCTAGCTTCCTTAGAAAAGACGTATACTTACTAGCTATACTCGTAAGGGATCTATAGTTCTAAATCTAATTCGCTTAAGCTAATAGCAAATTATTAAGCGGTTTTATAACGTTCCGTAAGGTCGATAGTTAAAGATATAATAGTAGTATCGCGTTACTAAACTGCGATTCAGTTATTAAGAAGCTTATCTATCTCGTAAAGAGTAATAGAGAAGATCTTATCGTTAGAAGACTTCTAGCGTTTATATAAGAGATAGAAAGCTAAGCTGCTAATTATGTAAATCTCTAGCGTAAGAGGCTCTAGAAGAGGTCTAAGCACACGAGGTAATCTTTATCGCTTCCGAAATATCATAATAGCTGTTTTTATACTTTAAGTAGCTTCTATTAAGTCGTAAGATAGTATTCCGAGTAATTATTAGTCTATAGTATAAATTACACGAGCGTAGTCTTATACGTAGGTATTTAATATAAAGACTTCTAATTAGAGTTAAAGTAGAGATTCACGCGGGATATAAGCGATAACGTTACTAAATTATACGCACTTTAGCTATATATTAGTAGTCTCTCTAGAGTATAAAGACCTCTCTTTACTACTCTATTCTTATTCTTTAGATAATAAACACTTAGGCTTATCGTATCTATAATAAGTAGTATAAACGCTAGAGAAATAGTCCTAACTGATCGGTAGTAGTAATAGAGAGTTAGTTACCTATAGAACACTCTCTAGGGGAGAGTTTTAGATATTTTTATAGCTATAAGTCTCCCTAGAAGTACGCTTCCGAGCTAGCAATAGTTATTTAATAATAGAGATAGAGTTAATAATAGCTCGAATATTAACAGGAGAGTTAGCTGCGCTTCGCTATTCCTTATACGCTTCTTAGAACTAATTAAGGCGTTCGTTTCATTCGTCAGTATCGTATTAATAGCGCTAGTAAGTATAGTATTTATATAAGTCCTTAATCTCGATCGGAGAGCTATAAATATTACTAAGAGAAGTATATAGTAGCTAAATAATCTATCGTTTAGAAGTATCTAAGAGTACTTGATATTCCGAAAGCTAAGTCCTTCCGAGTATAATACTATAGTTTCCGAGAGTAGTAATAAGAAAGGAGGTAAATACCTAAACGCGACGATCTACTATTAAATTAAGTATTATATAGTAACTAATAGTACTACTATTAACGCTATTAAAGCCTTTAATAGGAATTACGTTTAGTAGAAAGTAAATTAAAGGTTTTAAGAAAAAAGAAAGGGATTTAAGAAAAGAATAATTAATAAAATAGTATCTATTAGCTCCAGAATCGAGAAGTGCGAGTAGCTTATACGAGAGTCTATTCTTAGTAAGAGTAGTACGTATAGTAAATAATTAACTACTAAGAAGCTTCGTAAGGTTAAGATATCGCATATCTCGTATACTACCNAGGTAATTATTAATAGAGCTCTGAAATAGCGGTATACGTAGTATAAGTAAAGCTTTATAAGGTCGCGCGTATTAGAGGTCTTTCAGTATAGAATACTAATTACTTATTTACTAAAATAGTCGATAAATACGAGAACGTTATTATAGCTATATTTATCGCGGTTAAAGCTATAGTAGTCGACTATAATATACTCCTATAGATATAGTACGAGCAGAGGTTAGAGGAGGCCCGGTTTCTTATCGCGTAGCACTTGAATTCGTTAGTAAGTATAATAGTTACAGTAGTACTAGTTAATAATTAAAGCGATTCCGTACTACTAGTATTATAATACTAGTAGTTATAAGGTCTTCTTTATACTTAGATAAGTAGTCTCTAATTAGTCGTGTACTTCGCGTATAAGTAGCGTACGAAAGTATAAGATATCAGGTACGATTAGTCTTCCTTTATAGAGTAGAAGATCTTTTTCTATAGTTAGTTTTCTAAGAGTAGTAGAGAGAGCTTATTTCCGTAGGGCTTAGAGTAATAGCGTAATATAATTAGTATTAAGTACTTACTATACTATAGAAAAGACTAGCGATAGGTTAGCGACTTCTAAGGCGTTAATAAGCTTAAAGTTATCTATAGAGTTAGAGCTATTCCGGAGGTTACTTATAAGTAGTACTAGATCGATTTAGTCTTCGCGTAGCAGCTGCTATAAACGCTAGGTTCTTTTAGTATTATTCTAGTCGTCTAATTCATCTGTTCTACGAGAGAGAGCGTTAGTAAGTAGATTATACTTCCTAGGTCGATAGGTAATTATAAAGTTATAATCTACGAGTAGCTTAGCTTATTAGGCTTATCGTGCGTTTAGCTATTTAGAGGTTATAAAGTACTTAAGAGCTTTATAATTAGTAATAACGCGGATCTAATATAGTACGCCTACGAGCTCAGATCTCTAGTTACTAAAAGATTATATAATTGTGAGTATTTCCTTATCGTGAATAGCGTAATTAAGCTCGGTAAGTAGTATAATCTTAGAGAAGTAAGCTACTAGGAACTAGTCTTCGTCGTGCTATTACGATAGCACACCTGCTATTACTTTATCACTAGTGTCTATTTCGATTATATAAGGTAGATATTACTAATAGTAATAGAGGAGTAGTACCGAAGTAAGAGCGTGCTTTAGGTGATCAAAAGTATCTTTATACTCTCTAGCGAACTGAAATAATATGTTATTTTTAGTGAATTATATAAGAGGTTTTACGATAATTCCGTAGTCCTTAATAAATCGTTAGTAGAAGTTATAAAAGCTTAAGAATAATTATACGCCCTTAATTATAATTAAGTAATTCTAAGATTATATAATATTAACCTTCTTAGGGTCTACCTCGATCCTAGAAGTAGAGATAATAAATCTAAGGTATTTAGTGCGAGTAATATTGAATTTATACTTCTTAAAGTTAGCTTATAATCTAGCGTCTTATAATCGTTATAGCACTTTATATACGTATAATTAATACTATAGTAAGTCGTTAGAGTAGATTAGAATATTATCTAGATATACTATATAGAAGTCGTCTAAGTAATCGAATAAGATATTATTTATATATCGCTAGTACGTCGTAGGGCCGTTAGTTAGACCGAAAGGGAGTACCTTATACTTATATATACTATAATAAGTCCGGAAAGTCGTATACTCTTTAGAGGCTAGATCCATTCGAATTCGGTAGAACGCCTAGCGAATATCTAATTTAGTAAATATCTTAGTAGTAGAGATTCTAGCTAGCGTTTTATCGATTAATAGTAATAGATATTAATCCTTCCTCGTGAGGTTATTAAGTGCGCGAAAGTCGATATAGAATCTTAGACTTCTATTAGCTTTCTTAACGAAAAGAATAAGTGTAGCGTATAATACTTAAGAAGGTTCGATGAAACCTTTAGCTAAGTTATTAGTAATATACGCCTTAACGACTTCAAGTTCTTTAGCTAATATCTTATATAAGAGGGAGTATTTAAAGTTCTTCTCAGCCCTTTCCTCAAGCTTAATTCGGTAATCGCATAAGCGATAAAGAGGGAGAATATCGCTAGCTTCCTTAGAAAAGACGTATACTTACTAGCTATACTCGTAAGGGATCTATAGTTCTAAATCTAATTCGCTTAAGCTAATAGCAAATTATTAAGCGGTTTTATAACGTTCCGTAAGGTCGATAGTTAAAGATATAATAGTAGTATCGCGTTACTAAACTGCGATTCAGTTATTAAGAAGCTTATCTATCTCGTAAAGAGTAATAGAGAAGATCTTATCGTTAGAAGACTTCTAGCGTTTATATAAGAGATAGAAAGCTAAGCTGCTAATTATGTAAATCTCTAGCGTAAGAGGCTCTAGAAGAGGTCTAAGCACACGAGGTAATCTTTATCGCTTCCGAAATATCATAATAGCTGTTTTTATACTTTAAGTAGCTTCTATTAAGTCGTAAGATAGTATTCCGAGTAATTATTAGTCTATAGTATAAATTACACGAGCGTAGTCTTATACGTAGGTATTTAATATAAAGACTTCTAATTAGAGTTAAAGTAGAGATTCACGCGGGATATAAGCGATAACGTTACTAAATTATACGCACTTTAGCTATATATTAGTAGTCTCTCTAGAGTATAAAGACCTCTCTTTACTACTCTATTCTTATTCTTTAGATAATAAACACTTAGGCTTATCGTATCTATAATAAGTAGTATAAACGCTAGAGAAATAGTCCTAACTGATCGGTAGTAGTAATAGAGAGTTAGTTACCTATAGAACACTCTCTAGGGGAGAGTTTTAGATATTTTTATAGCTATAAGTCTCCCTAGAAGTACGCTTCCGAGCTAGCAATAGTTATTTAATAATAGAGATAGAGTTAATAATAGCTCGAATATTAACAGGAGAGTTAGCTGCGCTTCGCTATTCCTTATACGCTTCTTAGAACTAATTAAGGCGTTCGTTTCATTCGTCAGTATCGTATTAATAGCGCTAGTAAGTATAGTATTTATATAAGTCCTTAATCTCGATCGGAGAGCTATAAATATTACTAAGAGAAGTATATAGTAGCTAAATAATCTATCGTTTAGAAGTATCTAAGAGTACTTGATATTCCGAAAGCTAAGTCCTTCCGAGTATAATACTATAGTTTCCGAGAGTAGTAATAAGAAAGGAGGTAAATACCTAAACGCGACGATCTACTATTAAATTAAGTATTATATAGTAACTAATAGTACTACTATTAACGCTATTAAAGCCTTTAATAGGAATTACGTTTAGTAGAAAGTAAATTAAAGGTTTTAAGAAAAAAGAAAGGGATTTAAGAAAAGAATAATTAATAAAATAGTATCTATTAGCTCCAGAATCGAGAAGTGCGAGTAGCTTATACGAGAGTCTATTCTTAGTAAGAGTAGTACGTATAGTAAA
>FJUW01000103.1:0-51694 GCA_900074885.1 Rhynchosporium graminicola
CTAGCGGTTTAATATACTCCTAGGCGTTATCGTATGTTTCTTTATTGTTATTATCTTCTAGCTCGCTATTAATATCGTTATTAGCGTTAATTGCATTGATTCGATACAGAGTATTAGGTCGAGCTAACGATAAGCGTAAGTATAAGGTAGGCGTAAAGTAATAAGGAGTATTCGCTAGCGATTATACACGAGGCGTATTATTTCGTGCAGAGTATAGTGCTTATTTACTAGTCGCACTAGTATTCTCGGGCGTAGGAAGACTAATTTGCGGATAAGAAGAGGAGTTAGTACTACGGCGCTAGGAGAAGGTATTTATAGAGCGTTCCCGAGTCGCGCTAGCCTTAGCTAAAGACTCGGAATAGTAGGTCTTTTTAATAAATTAACCTTAGTCTTTAGCTTATATAGCCTTAACGTATTCTTCTAGTATCCTTAACGTTTAGTACTATTAGAAGAGCTATTTCCGTAGCTATATAAGTAGCTTCTCTTATAAGTCTATTTTCAGAGTCGATTGATTATTTACTCTAGCTTTACGAGCTAGCGTAAAAAACTCGTAGTAGAACGTCTAGAAGGTCTACTTATAATCTATCTTTAGCGCGGAGTAGCTAGCTCTTATAGTTTATTAGTCGTATAGATTAGATAAGAAGAAGACAAGTTAAGTAATCATATAAAGTGAATCGATTATATTACCTTCTTCGTTATATTCTAGTTCTAAGAATAAGAGTTCCAGGTAAGTTCTAGCTATTCCTTCCGTTTAGTTAAGTAACTAATCTTTATAGTAATCTTTATTAATAAAGTAGCTAGAGTAGCGCCGGAGGGCGTTACGTATCTATACTTCCTAGAGTTTTAGAGAGTAGTCGATTCTATCAGAGAGCTTATTTAGAAGGTTCGGTATCTTCTCTATACGCGTAGCGTATAATATTAATAATATTCCTCCGGTAGATTATTCTTAACGATAATTATTAGGCGTAGGAGTAGCGTTATCTTCTTTAATTAATAGTAGTAGTATTATACGCGATTAAATATTATTAAACGATATAGACTTAGTAGAGCGCTAGGTAATTAACTAGTATAGTTCTAGGAACTTGTCCTATAACTAGCGTAGTTCTGCAGATAAGTCGGCGTTTAATTATCTCTCCTCCGCGAGCTTCCTTTCTGCCTCTTATAGCTAGTAAGCGTAGTCTTCTTATAAGTTACTTATAGTTACTATTAATATAGGAGTATTATCGGGGAGGTTTAGCGACTAAGTAAGTTCGTTAATTATAGTAGGAGTTAGGGAGCTTAACTCGGATAAGGCGTCGTCGCGAGTACTCTCTACTATAGAGAGAGGTAAGTTACGGCGAGTATTACGAGTCGCCGAAGAATAAGAAGTAGAGGGAGTCAGAGAACCGGTAGTCGATTTATCGGACTTAAGTTACTTCGGTTTAGGTGCTATTCTTCAAGTTTATACTTAGTATAAGCCTTCTCTATATAGCGTAATCTCCTGCGTTTAGTAGCTCTAGGCAAAAAGGTATAATATAAGTAGATATTTACTATCTTCCTAGATATAAGTAAAAGAGTTATAGATAATATAACGCTTACTCTAGAAGGGTCTTAAAACTACCTAAGTAATAAGACCTTATATTACTATAAATATAATATAGTAAGAATCACTTAAGAATCTATAACTAAAGAGTAAAGAAGTAGAGAGAGAATAGAAGTATATATATGAAAAGGGGCCCCTAAACTCTACTCGTATAATCTCGCTTAGCAGTAAGTGTTTCTACTAATAGGGAGAGACCTCTAAACCTGACCAGTCGTCACATATATAATCCAGAACGCTTTTAAGAACGCTAGAATATAGCCTCTTAGCTATAAAGCTGGATTAAAGAGAATAAGATCGTTTGGAAAGCAGAAGTCAATTGAAGAGCTAGAGTTACTTTTGCTATTACCTTCTATACTAGTAGACAGAGTGATCTCTACTATAACTATAGTAGAGTCGTTTATTAGAAGAGATCTAACTCACTTATCTAACGATTTAAGAGAGATCTTCTAAAGCTTGATTAAGAAGGCTATAGTTCAACTCTATAAGGCCTTAATTACTTCTACTGATAATACTATACTTCAATAGAAGCTATAGTTAAGTACCTAAGAGAAGAAGACCTCTCGACGATCGATTAAGCAGTCAAAGTCAATTAGAGGTGCTATAGTAAGTGTAGCTGATCTACGACTTCAAATTCAAGCTAAAGCTAAAGCTAAAAAGACAGAAAATCGCCGGAGAGCTAATCGAGTACTTTCTTATACTATTAGAAAGTATAAGAAGTCTCTATTAAAAGCAAGAGTTTAAGCAAAGAAGATAAATAAAACTAGGAAGCTTAAATTATAAGAGTTAAAGAAGAGAGGAGAGGTAGTAGCACCTGATTCAGAGCTCTATCGACTAGAAAGAGAGCCTAATAAATAGCCTATAGTCGCTGAAACTGTACTTTCTACTAAAGAAAGCTACCCTGATCTACTAGCTTCTAAGCTATAGTTTAAAGTAGATATCTTCGGCGATAGCGATTAAGATTAAGATATATAGATATTATATAAGCCTAGTAGAGCTATATAAGAGAAGGAGCTAGAGTATGATCGATATTTGGAATCGTTACTACTAGTAGCACTTATAGTAGAAAGCTCTAAGAGTCAAGATAATAGAGATTAATTTTATACTAGAAAAGATTATATATTATTAATAAATTAGAGTAGTTATTTATTATTGAAATTAGAAGAATTTTAGCAGGGAAAGCACCTAAAATACTTTACCGATATAATGCCGAGAGCGAGGCGTTTACATGTGCGAGGCATTTGCATGTCCCGATAGTAAGCGAGTCCCGAGCGAAACTGTCGGGGAACCGGCTAGTACAAGCCCTGGCTATACGAAGTATTATGAAATCTCAGATGTTAAACGCGGCTAGATGTGATCTAGCTAGCTGACCCCGAGGCAATTCCGGCGTTCATGTCACATCGGGTTACGTGGTACAAGGATCGATGCATCGATGGTGAGCTCTCAGGATAGCCCCGCCTGCGTGCATTTCTCTCATTCGATAGTGGACACAGGTCGCATGGGATGGACGGGGGGATTACAAATGCAATAATTTGATTGAGCCAGTCTTTCGGAAGAGGGCAATAAAGTATGTGAAGCTTTGCCCAGGAGGTAGGCTCGTAGGCTCACATCGCGCATCTCGGAAGGCAGGGAGGGTTGGACATGCGACCTGGTGCATGAGCGGAGGACTGGGCAAGAGTGGCAGACGAAGAACGAAGGAATGGCAAATACTTTACATAGTGTATGTTTTTGAAGTGGGCGTGAACCTTCTTTTGACGTAAAAAGGCTTGGCCTCTGATTTCAAAGAGATTCATTCGGATTGACGAAGCTAGTTTCGCAAGCTTCAGATGCATGTGCGTATATGACCGGCTAATCAGTCATTTTGGTGATTTCAACTAAGGTTTATTCCGCTTGATCCACACCTTGCATTATACAGATTGCTTTATCGAATCAGCACAAACGCTTGTATGGAGACGATGGCGATCTTGGTGGTTTCGACTGTGAAGGTCCTGCACAATGCGATGCTCCGAGCTCAAGATACAGTACCCTGGAAAAGACGTCGAAACGTGCTAGACATCTGAAGCTCGAATCGCAAATGCTCTTATTTATACTTAGCAGTTGTCAAGTTGTCAGCTTGACAAGCGCGACTTCTAGCAGCCGGTAGCGTATCTAAGTACCGCCAAACTTGCGGTAGTTTGCGTGCGGAAGTGGCTGATTAAGGCACAAGCTGGCAGCACTTGCCTCCCTCAAAACGGGAAATTAAGCCGCAGACACCTTATAATTTAAAGATCATTCTGTAATGTGTGAGTTGTGTTGGGTTTCCATACGTGCCTCAATCGGCCATTTCTGAGATCACTCAAAAGGCTGTCTCACTCCGCAAATTTTCATGGAATGGTGACTAAGAAGGGCAGAGTAAGTAAATGCCATCGACAGCCGTGGCATTCCATGGTACTTTATGGTCAAGCAACGCTTGCTTCATCTAGGAATGTTTCATATCGGACAATTGCTAATGGACGTACACTGCTTGCCAAAAGCAATTATAAGTACCAGGGGTCTCGTTTCGTTCTCTTGGCCCGATGCAGGTTCAGATTTGAAGCAATCTTGTCAATGGCACGCACGGGTCGAGCCCATGCGAGTTCCGGAAGAGGCGCCGTACTCGTAGATTTGCTGGAGTTGGAATACTGGACGGGCATAGAAATCTGTACGCGACTCCCGCTT
The DNA here is from genome assembly GCA_900074885.1 of Rhynchosporium graminicola. NCBI lineage: Eukaryota > Fungi > Ascomycota > Leotiomycetes > Helotiales > Ploettnerulaceae > Rhynchosporium > Rhynchosporium graminicola. Next base: position 4,277 of record FJUW01000103.1, read on the forward strand.
GGAGATCTGCCCATATCCAGCCAGACGATGAAAAAGCCAGACATCAATTGCCTGTCCCAACAGTGATCCCAAGAGTTGATTGCAACAGAGTGGAGCAGTCGCAACAATAACATTTCAGGGTAATACTAGAAAGTATGTTTCGGGGAATACTAAGTGTAGTAATATATCGGAATATCAATACTTGTATTATTGAAACTGCCATTGTCCCGTCCCTGAGAACGTTCCAAGCTTATGCGAACGCGAATAAAATTGTCATGGCGGAGACAAAGGAGGAAACGAAAACGTGATCTCTGGTCTGTTATTAGCCACCCAGACAGAAGTCTTAAGCGATGACTTTCGATTCTTTAATATCAGAAAGGACTATACTGAAGTACGAATTCACACTTTGTACCTCATACAGTCCAAACTCTTGAACAAAAACAATGGATCCGGGGTGAAACCAATTCCCGCGAGACCTTGCCTAGGCTACGAGACTACGAAGGAAGACGAGGACAACTTGAAAGTGACATCCGTTATTAGAGTAAAAACAATATCACACCTGAGATAAATATTTTATTTCATACGCTAAGGGGAGAATAAGACGAAATGCCTAGAGACTTCGCCGGAGAAGATTTCGCGTGGAGCTGGTCTGGCGTTGTTGATCTCAGAAAGGAAAGCTTGAGGAATCCTAGCTCGAAGCCGAGGTGTTCTATTGATGCCAGAAAAAGCGGCTGGTTTATTGCAGACGGACCTCGCGATGGGGAAAATATCGGAGTCAAGAAGGCGTTTCAGATGTTTCATTTCTTGTTATCGAATTGCCGTGGAATACACACAAGTGCTTGACTTGAAAGATATCAAATTTATTTCCATTTGATTAATATGGCACTCTGTCATCTGACAAAGGATACTGGTTTCCCCATTGGCCTACATTTCTTGGTATCGATAGGCAGTCTAGCCTCTTCAGCACACCGCCCTCCTTTTTCTGCCCATCCACTACAATTTTTTGAACCACCAGATCAACACCAGAGATCTGCTCTCACCCAGTCACCTCACCACGCATGCAAGCCTTTTGGAAGATTACTTGGAGAATCGGGAGGAGAAGTGCAGCATCAATACCTCGTACATCGAACGCTTCAATTGCTTTCTTCCCAACAACCGCGAGAATGGCATCGTCCTCACTCCCCGACCTCTCAACCACCCCAGCAGTAGGACAACACCTCCTGCACGAAGAAAAGGAATACACAACTGTCCAAGAAGGGCTCGCGCATATCCTCGTTCCAGCTTCAGGTCCAGCCGTACCACAGGCAACTCCCAAAGGCGAGAACAGTCCGCAGATGGTGTTCTACAATCCGATCCAGCAGTTCAATCGCGATCTTAGCGTCTTAGCGATCAAGGCTTATGGAGAAGAGGTGTTGGAGATGAAGCAGAAGGCCGTGGAGAATCATAAGCTGAAGCTTGAGGCGAAAAGTAAGGAGAAGAAACGAAAGAGGGAGGAGGAGGGATTAGGGGATTTCTCCAGGAAGGCGGGGAAAATCGAGGGGAATGGCACACCAGTCGAGGAAGCTCCAAAAGAGAATGGCGATAGTGTTATGAAAGATGAGGAAGCACCGCCTGTTGAGACGGAATCCCATGGCCCTTTAACCACTTCCGCGACCGTACCAGAGGCCAATGCCTCCTCGATCGCCTCCACAACCCCGAGAGAACCAGTTCCAACCAAGCCAGACCCTCCTCTAACGACCGACGATACATCCGAGCAACAGCCGAAATTCACATTCACAATTCTCGACGCCCTCTCAGCAACCGGTCTCCGAGCTCTCCGTTACTCCCACGAAATCCCCTTCGTAACCTCGGTCACCGCGAATGATCTACTCCCGGAAGCGACAAAAACCATAAAAATGAACATTGAGCACAACCAACTCGAAAATAAAATCAAAGCTACAACCAGCAACGCCATGGCACATATGTACAGCCTCATAGGACAAGACTGCAAAAACGAGAAAGGCCGTTCGCAACCCAGCATGAAATACAATGTCATCGACCTCGATCCGTACGGAACCGCTGCTCCATTTCTTGATGCCGCAGTCCAGGCTGTACGAGATGACGGCGGCCTCCTCTGCGTTACATGCACCGATGCAGGAGTCTGGGCTTCAAACGGATACCCCGAAAAGGCATTCTCCCTTTACGGCGGAACAACAATCAAAGGTCCCCAGTCACATGAAGGAGGTCTCCGTCTAATTCTCCACGCTATAGCGACATCCGCCTCGCGATACGGAATGGCAATGGAACCACTCCTTTCCCTCTCTATTGATTTCTACGCCCGAGTGTTCGTGCGCATCTACAAATCCCCCGCGGATGTCAAGTTCCTCGCTGGCAAGACAATGGTAGTCTACAACTGCGACTCCGGATGCGGCGCATGGACGACTCAAACAGTAGGCAAGAACAAGCTGATAGAAGGCAAGAAAGGCGGTTATCACTGGAAACACGTCTACGGTCAAGGACCAAGCGTAGGCGAGAACTGCAAACATTGCGGATATCGAACACATTTCGCAGGACCTATGTACGCAGGACCCATTCACGACCCAGTATTCATCAAGAGGATTCTCGATGGATTACCAAACGCCTCAAAAGACATCTATCAGACCAAGTCACGTATCGAAGGCATGCTCAACGTCGCAATGGAAGAATGTATATTCATAGAAGAAGACCCCAACTCCCCAACCTCGTCATCCAAAACCGGGAAATGGGATCCCGCAGCTCTCGACCCCGCACCATTCCTCTTTGTTCCATCCGTCCTCTCGAAAGTCATCCATTGCGTAACGCCGATCGAGAATTCTATCCGTGGCGCTCTAAGGGGTTTGGGGTTTCTAGTCACAAGAAGCCATACGAAACCAGGAAGTATAAAGACGAACGCGCCTTGGGAAGTCATTTGGGAAGTTATGCGCGAGTGGACAAGGCAGAAGGAACCGATCAAAGAGGGTGCCAACAGAGCCAAGACTGCCGGATACACGATCATGGGTCTGGGAAAGCCGAAAGATGCAGAACAGGCTGATGGTGTTGTCACTGAGGAGAAAATTAAAGTGGTGTTTGATGAGAAACTGGGCGCAGAAAAGGATAAAAGGAAACTCGTTCGGTATCAACTGAATCCACGAGAGAATTGGGGCCCAATGGCTCGCGCGAAAGGACATGCTTAAGACAAATGATACCCAAATTCAAAGTCAAATTTTCAAAGACATTCCCTGCCATATGTTTCTCATGCCTGCATCCCATATAAGTATCTCAAGACAAGTCAAGTCACTGGGGTGTGGCCGGAATCTCAGAGATAAACAAACGCAGAAACATGTACCCAATTCCTGTTTCCACTGCCACTCAAAGCAATACCACCATCTTTCTCAAGACCTAGACGTCCGCTGCTACCCCAAAAATACAATCCCAAGGAAGTGTAAAGAGATGCTACTCAGAAATATCAGGTTTCCTATCTCTGAAACTGATGAAAATCTCCGTGAAGCTGAATTGAACGTCAAAGACCGTTTGCCTTGGAAATTTGTTCGGAATACAACAAAACATCCAGAAGAACGACCCATTAAGCACATCACCTGAAGGATTCATCACACATGAGGAGGCTCGCAACGCTTGGAACCGAGCAACGGAGAATATCTATCTGTCCATAGATTCACACCACAGTGAAGCTTGTGAGATAAGGAAAAGCCTACGAGTCAGTGTCACATCAAGGAGAGCAAGAAGCTCACTCTGCAGGATGAACTAGACCGGCTTCGCCAACGGGACCCAGGATTTCATCCACTATTCGACCTTTGTCGAAATCCTAGCGATAACTGGTTTTTCGTGCGCAAGCCTGCCTCCCTCTCCCTTCAGGTACGTTATTATATTAACTTCGTTGTACTCGTATGCATTGAATGGGATGACCAGATGTTGTTGTTCTATGATGATATACATCATCGCATCTTCGAGGTATATTAGACTTATCAGAAGAGATCAACACCGAGCAGAAGATTCCGAAATCGCGCAAAGCCTGGATTTACCTTCGGTACTGGTATCGCCGGATATCTCTGGATTACAACTGCGAAATGTCTGGATAGTGCTATGCGATGTAGAGCCGTTCAATCGCCGCAAGACTTTCCGAGTAGAGAGATGGGATTGTATAGTGGTCTAGTGACTAATAGAACAGAGCCGATTATTCGTATGGAGAAAATAAACAGACTTTGGCGCGCCACTCCAGAGGAGGCTAGTGTCAAGGCCGAAGGTGTAGTTTTCGACTTTTCTCGAGGAAAGCAAGGTTAATATACTCGTGACTTCCGCGGTTAGAGAAGTTGGGGACTTAGCAGTCGGATACAAGAATAGTAGAGATTTAGTAGTAGCTGGAGAATAGGATTGAAGCTGGGATGGCTGAGATGTAATATAGACCGAGGTTAGGCGACTTTGCCTTCGGCGAGCTAGAGATAGGCAATCCTGTTTCATACAGAATCATACTCACAACTTATAACGAATTCATGAACAAAGCTTAGGACTTTACTAGGAGCGTAGGTTCGAGCCACCTGGCTTATTGATGTTTAATACCTTTGATCAAGCGACGATCTACTGATATGTAAGAAATCAAGTTCATTCCCAGGATACTAAAATGCTTCATTCAAGACGAGTGCCGCGACAGTCTCCGGCGGAGGTGTGGATTTAAAAAGATCGAAGAAGGAGCTGTCCGAATTTATCATCAGAATAAGTACTCCGCTTTATCTATGATTGCCTTTCGCTACCTGCCTAAGTTACAGCTTCCCAGACAGTCGATCCTACTCCGTCTTGAAGCTTCTTCACGCCAAGCACTAATATTTCTATCACGAACCCCAAGAAACAGAACAAACAGAAATGCCGTTACATATTCAAAAACCGATCGTCGTAGTTCATACATATTCCTGCCTGGAAGTCGCCTCATCTATCTACCAAGCCTTGACACCACTCTTGAATACTTCCCGACCCTTAACTACATATCGCGAAGATTCTCATTTCTGAGACGTTATGTTCCGAAAATTCTCTATCAAAGCCAAATCTTGATGGAAGCAGGTCGGTGTAGTTTACAACTAGCAATAACACACGCCCGGATGATCTCCACACTGCGATGTGTTAAGCCCATGCACGTGGATGGGGAGGCAAAAGGAGTTCTTTTAAGGAAGGAAAGAAGGCTTTATACTTTTCCGATGGGGAGAGGAATGAATGAGAAAAGTTATTCGTGACTCATTTTTTATTTACTGGTAGTTATTTCGTAATCTATAAAGGAGTCATTAGGTTATGGATTTGTCTTAGCTGCTGTCAATTCAGGCTGGCGGAAAGGGTTGGAGGAGTCTTCAGCAGCCAGGCGACATTAAGGCTAAACATACTACGAAGCAGATATATAACCGGTTCGGTGCTTAGGGAAAGGGGTAAAGAAGATACTCTAAGCTACGTTTAGCTATAATAGAAGAACAGGCTTAATACCTCTCGATAGAGATCCTCTTACTACTTATAGAGGAGTTACTTCGTGTTACGGCAGGGCACAGGGGGTGATAACGACTTGTATTCGCCCTTAAGGGTGCGCGTGGTAAAGAGAAGAAAAGATAAGGAGAAGAGGTTCTACTCTCGACTCCTTCCTTAAGGTATAGCCGTAGGGCTATACTGACTAATCTGCCGCGGTTACTAAGGCTCGCTTACCCCCTCGTGCCCGGAGGCCTGAGGCTCCTTATATACAGGTCGTGATATTACCCCCGCCCTCCTATAAGGCTTCGGCCCCGAAGCGCGAAAAAACCGCTACTTCCCGCTACCTCTCTTGAAGAATTACGTACGAGTAGTAGCTATTATAGGCTTATCGTGCTCTAACTCGCTATAGTTATTAATACTATTATTATACGCTTCTAGCTATTTTAGGAGAAATCTTAGGGGGCCCTTTATAATCAGATACCGTAGATAGAAACGCTTAAGTAGGTAAGGAGCTATTATAGCGTCTGAGCAGAGGTACTATTCGAGGTTGTTATTAGCTCTAGTTCACTTGATTTAGTACTATAAAGTACCGCGAGAGACCCTAGAACCCAAGATAGCTTTAATCTCCTATTCGTCTTGCTCTAGTAATAGTTAGATTAGTACTAGTGCTTATCGTACTTATCCTAGCAGCGGGTTTTCGGTATATTTACGTAGCGAATATAAGTGGAAAATAGGATAGATTTACTACTCCTCTAGTAACTTAAGTTTCTAACTCTCCCTTACCTTTTCTAGTACTTCTACTAGTCTATATTACTTATTAGAGAGCTTCCGCGAAGGTCTATCTATCTTCTAATTCGCTAGAGAAATAAGAACTAAATCTCTAACCTCTTAATCTATCTCGCGGCGACTATAATTAGCTAGCTGCTCTATTTTGTCTTATTAACTCTTAAGCGAGGATTTAGCGAATTCAGTAGCGTTTAGTATTTGAGTTGCTATATGTATCGTATCCTTACGATTAATAGCCTCTATAGCGGTAGCTAGTAATAAAGGGTTATTCAGGTCCTAAGAGGTTCTTACTTTATAACTATTTAATAGCTGAAACAGCGATATAGTACTAAGAGACTTATAAGGAAGCGTAAGCTATACGATATCTATAACTAGTAGAAGTAAGCTCTAATTATCTTAGTAATACGAGCAGAATAGATATAATCTCTGCTTAATATATTAGTTTATAACTTCGGTCTAATTATCCATATTCGGGTTATATGACGCGCGCTCTAGAAAGGTCTTAAAACTACATGAGTAATAAGATCTTACATTATTATGAATATAAAGTAGTAAGAATCACTTGAGAATCTATAACTAAGGAGTAAAGAAGTAGAGAGAGAAGGGAAGTATATATATAAAAAGGGGCCCTTAAACTCTACTCGTATAATCTCGCTTAGCAGTAAGTGTTTCTACTAATAGGGAGAAACCTCTAAACCTAACTAGTAATTATACTACAACCCCCTCCGAAAAAAGCTCGCCCTCGAGCATTAGTCTATTTCCTTATTACTATTAAGGTAGTCGTAATTATTAATTCTATCGTAGAAAGCTTTTAGCTAATCAGGTAGTTTAGCAGGAGGTCTAGCTTACGTTAAGTTATTAAGGTAGAATTATTATAGCTTAGCGGGAGCGTATTTAATATCTATAGTATTATACTATATAAGATCGATATCTTAATTTAACTAGGAAACTCGGTATAAGAGGCTATTACTGTGACGACTGGTCAGGTTTGGAGGTCTCTCCCTATTAGTAGAAACACTTACTGCTAAGCGAGATTATACGAGTAGAGTTTAGGGGCCCCTTTTTATATATATACTTCTATTCTCTCTCTACTTCTTTACTCCTTAGTTATAGATTCTTAAGTAATTCTTATTACTTTATATTTATAGTAATATAAGGTCTTATTACTCAGGTAGTTTTAAGACCTTTCTAGAGTAAGCGTTATATTATCTATAACTCTTTTACTTATATCTAGGAAGATAGTAAATATCTACTTATATTATACCTCTATACCTAGAGCTACTAAACGCAGGAGAATACGCTATATAGAGAAGGCTTATACTAAGTATAAACTTGAAGAATAGCACCTAAACCGAAGTAACCTAAGTCTAATAAATCGACTACCGGTTCTCTGACTCCCTCTACCTCTTATTCTTCGGCGACTCGTAATACTCGCTGTAACTTACCTCTCTCTATAGTAGAGAGTACTCGCGACAACGCGTCGTCCGAGTTAAGCTCTCTAACTCCTATTATAATTAACGAACTTATTAAGTCGCTAAACTTTCCCGATAATACCCTTATATTAATAGTAACTATAAGTAACTTATAGGAAGACTACGCTTACTAGCTATAAGAGGCAGAAAGGAAGCTCGCGGAGGAGAGATAATTAAACGCCGACCTATCTATAGAACTATACTAGTTACAGGACGAGTTCCTAGAACTACGCTAGTTAACTGCTTAGCGCTCTGCTAAGTCTATATTATTTAATAACGTTTAATCGCGTATAATACTACTACTATTAATTGAAGAAGATAACGCTACTCCTACGCCTAATAATCGTTATCGAGAATAATCTACCGGAGGAATATCGTTAATATTATACGCTACGTATATAGAGAAGATACTGAACCTTCTAAATAAGCTCTCTAATAGAATCGACTACTCTCTAAAACTCTAGGAAGTGCAGATACGTAACGCCCTCCGGCGCTACTCTAGCTACTTTATCGACGAAGATTACTATAAAGATTAGTTACTTAACTAAACGGAAGGAATAGCTAGAACTTACCTAGAACCCTCGTTCTTAGAACTAGAATATAATAAAGAAGGCAGTATAATCGATTCACTCGATATGATCACTTAACTCGTCTCCTTCTTATCTAACTAATATAACGCTGACGAACGAAACGAACGCCTTGATCAGTTCTGGGAAGCGTACGAGGAATAGCGAAGCGCAGCTAACTCTCCTATTAATATTCGAGCTGTTATTAACTCTATCTCTATTATTAAACGACCGTTACTAGCTCGGAAGCGTATTTCTAGGGAGACTTATAGCTATAAAAATATCTAAAACTCTCCCCTAGAGAGTATTCTATAGGTAACTAACTCTCTATTACTACTGCCGATTAGTTAGGACTATTTCTCCGGCGTTTATACTACTTATTATAGATACGATAAGCCTAAGTGTTTATTACCTGAAGAATAAGAATAGAGTAGTAAAGAGAAGTCTTTATACTCTAGAGAAGCTATTAATATACGGCCGAAGTGCGTACGATTTAGCGATATTATCGCTTATATCCCGCGTGAATCTCTACTTTAACTCTAATTAGAAGTCTCTACGTTAAAGACTTACGTATAAGACTACGCCTATATAATTTATACTATAGATTAATAGTTGCTCGGAACACTGTCTCGCGACTTAATAGAAGCTACTTAAAGTATAAAAACAGCTGCTACGATATTTCGGAAGCGATAAAGATCACCTCGTATGCTCAGACCTCTTCTAGAGCCTCTTGCGCTAGAGATTTATATAATTAGTAGCTTAGCCTTCTATCTCTTATATAAACGCTAGAAGTCTTCTAACGATTAGATCTTCTCTATTACCCTTTACGAGATAGATAAGCTTCTTAATAACTAAATCGCAGTTTAGTAATATAATACTATTATCGTATCTTTAACTATCGACCTTACGGAATATTATAAAACCGCATAGTAATTTACTATTAGCTTAAGCGAATTAGATTCAGAACTATAGATCCCTTACGAGTATAGCTAGTAGGTATACGTCTTTTCTAAGGAAACTAGCGATATTCTCCTTCCTTATCGCTTATACGATCACCGAATTAAGCTTAAGGAAAGGGCTAAGAAGAACCTTAAATACTCTCCTTTATATAAGATATCAGCTGAAGAACTTGAAGTTATTAAGGCGTATATTACTAATAACTTAGCTAAAGGTTTTATAAAACCTTCTTAAGTACTATACGCTAAACATATTCTTTTAATTAAGAAAGCTAATAGAAGTCTAAGATTCTATATCGACTTTCGCGAACTTAATAACCTCACGAGGAAGGATTAATATCTACTACTATTAATCGATGAAACGCTAGCTAGAATCTCTACTGCTAAGATATTTACTAAACTAGATATTCGCCAGGCGTTCTACCGAATTCGAATAGATCTAGCCTCTGAAGAGTATACGACCTTCCGGACCTATTATAGTATATATAAGTATAAGGTACTCCCTTTCGGTCTGACTAATAGCCCTGCGATATACTAGCGATATATGAATAATATCTTATTCGACTACTTAGATAACTTCTATATAGTATATCTAGATGATATTCTGATCTACTCTGATGACCTACTATAGTATTAATTATATATACATAAGGTGCTATAATAATTGCAAGACGCTAGATTATAAGCTAACCTTAAGAAGTATGAATTCAATATCACTTACACTAAATACCTTAGATTTATTATCTTTACTTCTAGGATCGAGGTAGACCCTAAGAAGGTTAATATTATATAATCTTAGAATTACCTAACTATAGTTAAGGGCATATAATCGTTCTTAGGCTTTTGCAACTTCTACTGATAATTCATTAAGGACTACGGAATTATCGTAAAACCTCTTATATAACTTACTAAAAACAATATTATTTCGGTTCACTAGGGAGTATAAAGATACCTTTAATTACCTAAAGCACGCTCTCACTTCGGCACTACTCCTCTACTACTATTAGTAATATCTACCTTATATGATCGAAACAGACGCTAGTGATAGAGTAATAGCAGGTATAGTATCGTAATAGCACGACGAAGACTAGTTCCTAGTAGCTTACTTCTCTAAGACTATACTACTTGCCGAGCTTAATTACGCTATTCATAATAAGGAAATACTTATAATTATATGATCTTTTAGTAACTAGAGATCTAAGCTCGCAGGCGTACTATATTAGATCCGCGTTATTACTAATTATAAAGCTCTTAAGTACTTTATAACCTCTAAATAGCTAAACGTACGATAAGCCTGATAAGCTAAGCTACTCGCAGATTATAACTTTATAATTACTTATCGACTTAGGAAGTATAATCTACTTACTGACGCTCTCTCTCGCAGAATAGATAAATTAGACGACTAGAATAACACTAAAAGAACTTAGCGTTTATAGTAGCTACTATACGAAGACTAAATCGATCTAGTACTACTTATAAGTAACCTCCGGAACAGCTCCGACTCTATAGATAACTTTAAGCTTATTAATACCTTAGAAGTCGCTGACCTATCGCTAGTCTTTTCTATAGTATAGTAAGTACTTAACGCTAATCGCACTATACTATTACTCTAAGCTTTACGGAAATAAGCTCTCTCCGCTACTCCTGGAAAACTAATTATAGAAAAAGATCTTTTACTCTATAAAGGAAGACTAATTATACCTAATATCTTATACTTTCGCACGCTACTTATACGCGAAATACACGACTGATTAGAGACTGCCTATCTAAGTGTAAAGAAGACCTTATAACTACTAGTATTTTAATACTAGTAGTACGGAATCGCTTTAACTATTAACTAGTATTACTATAACTATTATACTTACTAACGAATTCAAGTGCCGCGTGATAAGAAACCGGGCCTCCTCTAACCTCTGCCTATACTATTATATCTATAGGAGTATATTATAGTCGACTACTATAGCTTTAACCGCGATAAATATAGCTATAATAATATTCTTATATTTATTAAGTATTTTAGTAAATAAGTAATTAGTATTCTATACCGAAAGACCTTCGATACGCGCGACCTTATAAAGCTTTACTTATACTACGTATACTACTATTTCGGAGCTCTATTAATAATTACCTCTAATAGAGAGCTTTAATTCGTTTCCCGTTTTTAGACTATAGTTATTATAATTCTCGGTACTAAAAGATAGCTTTCTATAGTAGACTACCTATAAATAGATAGCTAAATAGAGATCTATAACTAATATCTCTAACGTAGATTACGACCTTTTATCTCTTACTATTAAGACGACTAGTCGGAATTCTTACTTATTATAGACTACGCCTAGATAACTCTCTCTTATAAATCCCTTAGAGGTCTCTTACCCTTTGAAGTTATTTATAGATATATACCCCGCGTTAATTAGAATTAGAAAGACTTACCTGACTCTACTACGCTTACTAATAAGTTAAATACTTAGTAAGCTCTAGATTACGCTAATTATCTGCGCGATACTTAGACTACTACTTAATTAAGCCTCTAACGTATATAAGCTAAGATATCCTAATCTTATAATCGCTTATACTATAAAGTCGACTTTACTATAGACGACCTTATCTAGCTAGATATACGCTACTTTACGAGTACTCGACCTAGTAAAAAACTCGACTTTCTGACTAACGGACCCTTCCGTATAATTAAAAAGGTCGGAAGCTCTTATTATCTAGAGCTACCTGCTAGTATGAAAGTATATAACGTATGCCCTGCTACTAAGCTACGGAAGTATTTAAACGACCCCTTACTAAGATAAACCTTACTACTACTACTACTTATTAATATTACTAGTAATAATAAATAGGAGATCGAAGATATACTTACGTGCTATAAGTAGCGCAGTAGCCTCTTATACCGAGTTTCCTAGTTAAATCAAGACGTCGATCTCATATAGTACGACGCTATAGACGTTAAATACGCTCCTGCTAAGCTATAATAATTCTACCTTAATAACCTAACGTAAGCTAGACCTCTTACTAGANAATCCCTTAGAGGTCTCTTACCCTTTGAAGTTATTTATAGATATATACCCCGCGTTAATTAGAATTAGAAAGACTTACCTGACTCTACTACGCTTACTAATAAGTTAAATACTTAGTAAGCTCTAGATTACGCTAATTATCTGCGCGATACTTAGACTACTACTTAATTAAGCCTCTAACGTATATAAGCTAAGATATCCTAATCTTATAATCGCTTATACTATAAAGTCGACTTTACTATAGACGACCTTATCTAGCTAGATATACGCTACTTTACGAGTACTCGACCTAGTAAAAAACTCGACTTTCTGACTAACGGACCCTTCCGTATAATTAAAAAGGTCGGAAGCTCTTATTATCTAGAGCTACCTGCTAGTATGAAAGTATATAACGTATGCCCTGCTACTAAGCTACGGAAGTATTTAAACGACCCCTTACTAAGATAAACCTTACTACTACTACTACTTATTAATATTACTAGTAATAATAAATAGGAGATCGAAGATATACTTACGTGCTATAAGAAGCGAAATAGCCTCTTATACCGAGTTTCCTAGTTAAATCAAGACGTCGATCTCATATAGTACGACGCTATAGACGTTAAATACGCTCCTGCTAAGCTATAATAATTCTACCTTAATAACCTAACGTAAGCTAGACCTCTTACTAGACTACTTAATTAGCTGAAAGCTTTCTACAATAGAATTAATAATTACGATTACCTTAATAGTAATAAGGAAATAGACCAACGCTCGAGGGCGAGCTTTTTTCGGAGGGGGGGGTAGTATAACGACTAGTTAGATTTAGAGGTTTCTCCCTATTAGTAGAAACACTTACTGCTAAGCGAGATTATACGAGTAGAGTTTAGGGGCCCCTTTTTATATATATACTTCTCTTCTCTCTCTACTTCTTTACTCCTTAGTTGTAGATTCTTAAGTGATTCTTATTACTTTATATTCATAGTAATATGAGATCTTATTACTCAGGTAGTTTTAAGACCTTTCTAGAGTAAGCGTCATAGCTTCTATTAAGTCGCGAGATAGTGTTCCGAGTAACTATTAATCTATAGTATGAATTACACGGGCGTAGTCTTATGCGTAAGTCTTTAATATAAAGACTTCTAATTAGAGTTAAAGTAGAGATTCACGCGGGATATAAGCGATAATATCGCTAAATCGTACGTATTTCGGCTATATATTAGTAGCTTCTCTAGAGTATAAAGACTTCTCTTTACTGCTCTATTCTTATTCTTCAGATAATAAACACTTAAGCTTATCGTATCTATAATAAGTGGTATAAACGCCGGAGAAATAGTCCTAACTGATTAGTAGTAGTAATAGAGAGTTAGTTACCTATAGAATACTCTCTAGGGGAGAGTTTTAGATATTTTTATAGCTATAAGTCTCCCTAGAAGTGCGCTTCCGAGCTAGTAATAATCGTTTAATAATAGAGATAAAGTTAATAATAGCTCGAATATTAATAAGAGAGTTAGCTGCGCTTTACTATTCCTCGTACGCTTCCCAGAACTAATTAAGGCGTTCGTTTCGTTCGTTAGCGTTATATTAGTAGCACTAGTAAGTACGGTATTTATATAAGTCCTTAATCTTAATCGGAGAGCTATAAACGTTACTAGGAGGAGTATATAGTAGCTAAATAATCTATTGTTTAGAGGCATCTAAGAGTACTTAATATTCCGAAAGCCAGGCCCTTCCGAGTATAATACTGTAGTTTCCGAGAGTAGTAATAAAAAAGGGGGTAAATACCTGAACGCGACGATTTACTATTAAATTAAGTATCGTATAGTAACTAATAGTATTACTATTAATACTATTAAAGCCTTCAATAGGAATTGCATTTAGTAGAGAGTAAATTAAAGGTTTTAAGAAGAAGGAAAGAGATTTAAGAAAAGAATAATTAATAAAATAGTATCTATTAGCTCCAGAATCGAGAAGTGCAGGTAGCTTATACGAGAGTCTATTCTTAGTAAGAGTAGCACGTATAGTAAACGATTAATTACTAAGAAGCTTCGTAAGATTAAGATATCGTATATCTCGTATACTACCTAGGAAGGAGTCTTTCCTTAGGCGTAGTCTTTTGCTAGCGGTTTGATATACTCTTAAGCGTTATTATACGTTTCTTTATTATTATTATCTTCTAACTTACTATTAACGTTATTATTAGTATTAATTATATTAATTCGATACGGAGTATTAAGTCGAGCTGATAATAAGCGTAAGTATAAGATAAGCGTAAAGTAATAAGGAGTATTCGCTGGCGATTATGCACGAGGCGTATTATTTCGTATAGAGTATAGTACTTATTTACTAGTCGCACTAGTATTCTCGGGCGTAAGAAGATTAATTTGCAGATAAGAAGAGGAGTTAATACTATAGCGCTAGGAGAAGGTATTTATAGGGCGTTCCCGAGTCGCGCTAGCCTTAGCTGAAGACTCGGAATAGTAAGTCTTTTTAATAAATTAACCTTAGTCTTTAGCTTATATAGCCTTAACGTATTCTTCTAGTATCCTTAAAATTCAGTACTATTAGAAGAGCTATTTCCGTAGCTATACAGGTAGCTTCTCCTATAAGTCTATTTTCAGAGTCGATTAATTATTTACTCTAGCTTTACGAGCTAGCGTACGAAACTCGTAATAGAACGTCTAGAAAGTCTACTTATAATCTATCTTTAGCGCGGAGTAGCTAGCTCTTATAGTTTATTAGTCGTATAGATTAGATAAGAAGGAGATAAGTTAAGTAATTATATCGAGTGAATCGATTATACTACATTCTTAATTATATTCTAGTTCTAAGAACGAGAGTTCTAGGTAAGTTCTAGCTATTCCTTCTGTTTAGTTAAGTAACTAATCTTTATAGTAATCTTCGTCGATAAAGTAGCTAGAGTAGCGCAAGAGGGCGTTACGTATCTGCACTTCCTAGAGTTTTAGAGAGTAGTCGATTCTATTAGAGAGCTTATTTAGAAGGTTCGGTATCTTCTCTATACGCGTAGCTTATAATATTAACGATATTCCTCTAGTAGATTATTCTCGACGACGATTATTAGGCGTAGGAGTAGCGTTATCTTCTTTAATTAATAGTAGCGGTATTATACGCGATTAAATGTTATTAAATAATATAGACTTAGTAGAGCGCTAAGTAGTTAACTAGCGTAGTTCTAGGAACTCGTCCTGTAATTAATATAGTTCTATAGATAAGTTAGCGTTTAATTATCTCTCTTCTGCGAGCTTCTTTTCTGCTTCTTATAGCTAGTAAGCGTAGTCTTCCTATAAGTTACTTATAGTTGCTATTAATATAAGGGTATTATTAGGAAGGTTTAGGGACTCGGTGAGTTCGTTAATTATAATAGGAGTTAAGGAGCTTAACTCGGACGAGGCGTTATCGCGAGTACTCTCTACTATAGAGAGAGGTAGGTTATAGCGAGTATTACGAGTCGCTAAAGAATAGGAAGTAAAGAGAGTCAGAGAACTAATAGTCGATTTATCGGACTTAGGTTACTTCGGTTTAGGTACTATTCTTTAAGTTTATACTTAGTATAAGCCTTCTCCGTATAGCGTAGTCTCCTGCGTTTAGTAACTCTAGGTATAGAGGTATAATATAAGTAGATATTTACTATCTTCCTAGACGTAAGTAAAAGAGTTATAGATAATATAACGCTAACTATAGAAAGGTCTTAAAACTAAATAAGTAATAAGAACTTATATTAATATAAATATAAAGTAGTAAGAATCACTTAAGAATCTATAACTAAGGAGTGAAGAAGTAGAGAGAGAAGGGAAGTATATATATGAAAAGGGGCCCCTAAACTCTACTCGTGTAATCTCGCTTAGTAGTAAGTGTTTCTACTAATAGGGAGAAACCTCTAAACCTGACTAGTCGTCACAGGTTATACGCTATAGTAAGCTTAACCTTTATACTAAGGATTCGATAGTATTCGTTCCAGAAACTAGAAATAAACTGCAGTCCTTAGTTAGAGACTATAGAATCTAATATCCCGAAGTATTAACTCTAGTATATAGCGAATAGTTTAGCTATCTATTATACTATAATCGTCTTATAGTAAGGAATAGATATAAGCTTCTTAGATAACTTATTTACAATCACGAAAGCAGTATTATAACCTCCCTTATCTAGCGGTAACTCGGTGAAATCTATAGTTAAGTGCTAGTAAGGTCATATAGGAATAAGTAGAGGGTAGAGGAAACTAGGAGTCTTATCTCTCTTCGCCTTTATATAAGTATAATTACAATTTAAGATATATCTAGTAGTATCTATAGTTATACTCTTCTAATAGTAGCTTCGTCTAAGAAGTAGCTTAACCTTCGAGTTACCTATATATACGGCTTAAGGTTAAGCGTAGATATAATAAATCAGCGCTATTCGTAGCTTAGGAGGTTCGGTAAGGACTTCTAATTATCTTTCATAGAATAGTTTACTATTTAATAGTTAGTAGTCAGAATAGTCGTGTTTCGCCTTATTATAAAGTAACTCTAACTCTAGTGACTCCTTATTTACTAAGAAGACTTAGTCGATAATATCGTAGTTTTCGATATTATAAGTAACTATAGAGGTAGCGTTAGGAGCTTCCCCTACGAGAAACTCTTCCTCTATAAGTAAGTTAACTAGTAAACCGGGATTATAAGTTTCCTCTTATAAAACAGTCTCAGGAGTAATAATAAGAGAGATCTCGACTAGCTAATCTAATAGTAAGCTATAGACTTCTTCGACGCAGTTGAATTCAGCTATTTAAGAGAACTAGCTGAGTTCCTAGAGTACTTCCGAGCTGATTTTATCATTTAGGATTAGCTATTAGTTTCGAAGTATACGCTTTCTAGCTTCTAGTAGTAATAGGTCCTAATCTCGCTATAATAGCGTATTAGCTAGAGTATTTATAACCCCCGTTTAGTATATAATCTTAAAGTAGAATTAAGCGAAGAATTCAGCTTATCTCGCTTACTATACGTTAAGATCCTTAGTTATTATGAAATACTCTAAGGTATAGTAATTAGTATAAATATAAATAGTTTTCTATACTCTACGTAGCTCAGGCTTATACTACTAGAAGGAGCGAAAGATAGTAAGAAGCTCCTTATTATAGATCAGGTAATCCAGCTCTATATCGATTATTATTTTAGAGAAGAAACCGATTAGATAGAATATTCCGTCTTCCTAAAGTTGCGAGAGAACGCTAGCTATTACCCTATCAGAAGAGTCGGTTTTAAGTCTAGTTTACTTAAATAAGTCGTAGTAATAAAGGATTAGTATAGATTAGAGGGCGTAATGAAAGCGCTCCTAAGTATCCTTATACTCGGCGCTGAAGAGAAATTTAATATCTTTCCTCGTAAGTAGTATAAGGAGGCGATAAATACTACTATAGTCTTTAGTAAACCTTTAGTAGAAGTTATAAAAACTAAGGTAACTCTGCACTCTACGTATATTATTAGCATATTCCTAGTTCTTAATAACTTCGATCTTCTCAGGATTAACTTTAATTCTATTAATACTAATAATAAATCTAAGAAACTTCGTATAAGTAACGCCGAATTCAGACTTCTTAATATCGGCTTAAAAGCTATAAGCTTATAGAATCTCGAGAATCTTTTGTATATAGATATTATACTCTACCTCTAAGTCTAAATAGATTAAGATATCGTCTAAGTACGCTGAGCAGAAGTCGTCTAAGTGCTTTATTAATATATTATTAATAAAACGCTGAAAAGTAGCTAGCCTATTTATAAGGCCGAAGGGAAGTACTTTATACTTATATATCCCGTATTAAGTGCGAAAAGTAATAAAATCTTCAGAATCTTTCGATATGCGGATTTTATAAAACGCCTACTAAATATCGACCTTCGTGAAGATTTTCGCCTTAGAGATTCGTGCTATTATCTTATCGATTAATAGAATAGAGTATAGGTCCTTCTAGGTAAGCTCGTTTAGCTTCCGAAAGTTAATACAGAATCGTAGCTTACTACCTGCTTTTTAGCTATTAGGATTAGTGCGGCCTAAGGAGCATTAGATAATATGATAAAACTTTTATAGAGGTTCTCGGTAATATATTATTTAGCTTTAGTAAGATACTCGTCAGGTATATAATATAGAGGCTCTATAGTCAGAGTGTTCTCCCCGGTAAGCTTAATCTTATAGTCGACTATAGGTCTTCTTACTACTAGGTCGTCAGAGGCTCTAGTAGAGAATAAACCTTTAAATTCCTTCTATTTAGCGGGGAGCTATTCCTTAATCAGCTTATTATTCTGGAAGTACTTAGCTTCTCTAGCTTACTCAGGAGATAGACCTTCATCGAGAGCGTATAACTCGATAGTATTAGCTACTTAGTTACTTTTATAATATTAGATCTTATCTTAGATTTCTTTTAAGGAAGTAATAAAAACCTCTAATCTATTACTCTTTTTTCGGTGTTTTCGATATAAGTAGAAGTTATATATAGCGGCCGCGGAGATTTAATTAATATCAGTCTTATACAGCTATCTCCTAGCTTTACGAGCTATAGCGATATCAATCTTACTTTAAGCCGCTTCCTTATAAGCAGTATTATCGTCCTCTTATGATCCGGGATCACAAGTTTAGAAAAGGTTATTTACTAGCTTATACTTTACTAGTAACTCGTTTATAGTACAGAAGCTACCTTTCAGCTCTCTTATAAAAGCAGATAAGCGCATCTTCTTCCTAGCTTATATGGATTATATAGGAGCTAGTATTCCGGCGACCTCTTAATCTATTAAGGTATCTTATTATTATTAGTCTAATTAGTACTATAGATTTACTATCTTAATATCTAGAGGAAGTAGTAACTCTAAACGCTTATCGTAGTAGCGTACCGGGGGCATATCCGTCGGCTATTCTAAGCGATTTTTAGCGCGCCGGTAGTAGTTTTGCTTAAGTTAGTAGTACTCTATGAATTTATAGCTAATTAATATATTATTATTTCCTAAGTCGGTAATTAAGAAAGGGAAGTTAATATAGCGTCGATCGATAGTAAGGGTAAGGAGAATTATATATATAATAGTAGCACTAGCCTATCTATTATAGCTAGTTAGGATAATAGGTTTTAGGAGAGTAAGAAGATTAATACCTAAGAGGTTATAAAGTTTAAGAGTAACTAAGGTACATAGAGCTCTAAAGATATTTACTCTACTATTAATATATACTTTTGTTTTAATAAATAATCTATTTCTTCTTAGTTCTATATTAATTAGGAATTATTTCCCTCTAGTAAGAGAACGGAAATTAGTATTTAAGTTATTCTATAGATCGAGGCGTTTACTATAGGGTAAGACTATTCTATAGCTTAGTAGTTTTTTGATAGCTTATCGATCTCTACTTAGAAAGAGATATCAGCGTTATCGTTCGCCTCGCTATATATAGTAATAACGTCTTCTACTAACTAACTAGTTATCTCGGCGATCTTTATAGTATTAGGGTATTTATAAGCCTAATAACTTTCCTTCTTATAGAGGCGATAAGTATTAGTAGTAGTAGGGGTGCTAGATACTTATGATCCGGGATCACGAGTCTCAGGAGTGAATCGTATAGCTAACTTAGTAGTATAATCGTCAATCTAGGAGCTACTCTTAGTAGCACGTTCGATATCGAAGGAGGTCTCTCTCTTAAGAATACCTAAAGTTCTAGCGGGAGTAGTAGTAGCGAGAGCTACCTTCTTAATAAGGTTCTCTTTAGTAGTAATATTACGAGACTCGCGATCTATAATAGCTAAGTGCTTATCGAGGAGATCGTAATTACTATCTATCTTATACTTTTCGGCTATAATATAAGCCTTTAAAGTAAGAGAGATCTTCTATAGGACGTCCTTAAACTATCTATCTCTAGAGATCTTACTAGTAGTAGCGAGGTTAGTAAACTTAACTCGGAACTAGTTGTAATGATCACTTGGTACGCTGAGGTAAATAGGCACAATGGAATAGTAGAACAGTCGCTAGAGGTTCGCTAGTAATAATCTAGTTAATATAGAAACTAATTACTAAGGAGAGAAGGTTCTTCCTTCCTCTCTAATTCTGAAATATAGGAGTAGGAGGCACTAAGCGCACAGACCTATTATAATATCTCCCCTCTTAAACACTTCTATCCCAGAAGTAAAAGCGTTAAAATGCCCTAGCTAGCGATACTTTAGCGAGGCGCCGGCGAGGCATTCCTTTCAGGATTCACTTTTATTCTGATTCTTCTTTATTATTAGTAAAGCTAGAATGCAGGGTATAGCGCTAGGCAACTCCTCTATATAACTCTTAACCTTCTCTCTTCTCTCCCTTCTTAAATAACTAATAATAATAATAATAACTATACGTAAGTCATGAATATAAGGTATTAGGTAATACTAACTTAACCTTTTAGCTCCTAAGAACCTTCGTAAGCGCGCCGCTAGTAGTTCACTTAAAGATACCCTTCCTTCTAGTAATACTTTCACCCCTATTAACAAGGGAAAAACCGTAGTCGCTAGCGGGTCATCGACTAAGCGCTAGCAAGCGGAAGATAATAATAAGAATACTAAAGGCGAGCTGAGCTAAGATAGTAGCCCTTCTACCTGTTATAATAAGACCCTCTATACTAGTCGAAAGAATACGCAGATAAAGTCGAAAGCTCGTGCTAAAGTGAATAAGGAGATACCGCGTCCGGAGACTTACTTATAATACGCTAGCGAGTATACTCTATTCCTTAAGTTAAAGTATACTTTAGCTCCTAACTCTATTACTAATAAGTATATAGACTATATTAAGAAGGGTAAATCTTACGAGGATATAAGTATAAATTTCCTCTCTCTAGCGAATACTTAGCTAATAGCCGACGAGATTCTAGCTATCCTAATAAGTATTCTTAGCTAACTATAAGACGTGGCTTTAAAAGTAGTAATAGGCGAGAGTTCCGGAGAAGCATTGAAGATTACCTAGGCACGCTTTAATATAGAGAAGAAGCGGGCTAATCATACTTCTAAAGTTAGTGATACTATAGCTATTAAATCTCCTTAGAAGCTAGTTATTAATTCTAATACCGAGCTATCCTCTAGCATTACGTTAGTAATCGCTAAGGCATCTGGGCATACGCTGCGCTCTGTAGCTAAAGTTACTACTACTATCGATATCATAAATACTACTCTTCTAGAGGAAATTCGTAATCTCCGTATAGTATAAATCAATCTCTCTAGCGAGTTCTCTACTAATCTTCAGCGAAGGACTTCTGTACTATTTATACTGGATTCTTTCCACAGGTAGCTTCACTAGATACGCAGCTAGAGGTTAATAGAGAGGAAGTCCCGGATAAGGACGTGGATACTACTAATCAAGAGGTTACTAAGTAAACTTTCTTTAGCGATATATCGGAGTTTATCTGGCGAGAGCTAGTTTACTAGCGATTCGTATAGATAATAAAACCTCTTTTTCCCCTTAGACCTCTACTAGATTTATAATCTCTAATATACCTTTAAAACTATAAAACCCTATAGGAAAAAACAGAAAGGTATATATCCTTTTACGAGTATTATTTCACTTTCGCTAGCGTTTCGCCGGTCTTTCTATAGCGTTTTAATTTTTTAAAGCTTTAATTTCTTTCTAGAGTCCCTAGAGGTTTTCTTTTAGCTCCTAAGAATTATAGGCAGAAGTAAACCTCTTCTATCTTACTAGGAATTATTCTCTCCCCCTGACTACTCGCCGGTCTAGTAAGGAATCGACCTCTTATGATTCTTCGCTGTCGATAAAGTCAGGTTAGATAACCTCCGACGACTCGCCGGGCCTTTACTAGTATAGTTCTAATAGTAAGACATAGAAGACGTCATATAGCCGACTGTACTTAGTAAGTAAATCCAATCGATATGCCTGCTTTCTAATTCTTTCGCTGATCTTGAATAGCCCTAGAAATTAGTAATCTAGCTTCTTACTCGATCGAATAGTTTTGATATTCTTTACTAAGAGTAGGACTTATTAATCTACTTTGAATTCAACTAGTCGATAGTTCTTATTATACTACTTCGCCTGGGTTTCTTTAGTTCTTCGCTAGCTATTCTCTAGCTCTTAGCGTTTCTTAACTACTTCTTCTGCTCTTTCTTTAGCAGTAGGTATCTCCCCTCTTATAGGATCGTCCTCGATACTCTAGCGACTATCTAGCGTAATTCCATACCTAGCCTTATTTAGAGTTATTCCAATAGCCTTATAATATGCATTTATATACGCGAATTTCGCTATAGGTAATAGGTCTACCTAATCGTCTTAAAGATAGCATACGAAATACCGTAGCTATACTTCTATAGCTTAGTTTTATCGTTCCGTTTACTTATCAGTTTATAGGTAAAACGCTATCAAAAGACTTCTCGTTATTCGGAGGTGGAAGTATACTTCTTACTAGAACTTGGAAGTAAAAACAGAACCTCTATTAGTAATAATAACCGCAGGTAATCCGTAGTCCTTAAACTAATAGTTAATAAATAGCTAAGCTAAGCCTAGCGTATTAATTATCTTCAAGTAAGGAATATACTCTATATCTTTAGTATATCTATTAACGATCACTAGTAAACTATCGGAGATTCTTCCTATAGAGCTCCCTTTATAAGGTAGTAGATCTATAATAAAGTCTATAGTTATAAACTCAAACGGCTTACTTAGCTAGCTAGGCGCTTATATCTCGCTAGCTATCTTTATTCTTCTTACCTTTATCCTTTAATAAATATCGCAACTTTTAACGTATTCTTTAACGTCTAGCTTTATCTTCTACTAATAGTACTTTCGCTAGATAAGCTTTAGCGTCTTATCTTAACTAAAATAGCCTGCAGTTAGATTATTATAGTATATCTTCATGATTTCAGTACAGATAGCTTCGTCCAGCGGAATATAAGCCTTTCGCCGGTATCTAAGTAGTCCTTCGCTATCGACACTCTAATCTGTATCTCCGGTTTTCTGTAATCTAGCTAACTTCTTAATAGTAAAAGCGTCCCTTTTCTATAGCTTTATAAGCGTTAAGAGAAGTGAGTTCGATTTAGGGTTTACTGTTTCGGTTCTTATAATTCTCGCTATGAAAAACCGTAGTATAGTATATCTATAGCTATACTAGCTAGCGCCCGGCTCCTCGCTAGCGCCTCTTAAGAGGGTATCCAGACCTCCAAATAAGTTCTATGAACTATTAAGCTTTATAAGTATATATCGCTAGTTAGGCGTAGAGGTCATATCTATAGCCTCGATCGATACTCCTTTTGAAGAAGTATTATTAGTAAGTTATAGAATCTAAGTTAACCGGTACAATATACTATCGTTCGGACGCCGGTTACTCTCTATCGTATCGCTAGCTTTACTAGGTACGTAGATTAACCTATCTTTAATTACACTTCGCAGCTTATTTTATAAAGTAAGGAGTATAATATTTTCCTTGTCTTTCGCCGGCTTATAATTAGGCCTTCTTAACGGTCTATCGGCAGGATTATTTTTCCCTTATTTATAACTTAATATAAAGTTATACTTAGATAGCTCCAGAGCTTATCTAGCTTATCGCTAGCTTAATACTATTATAGTTATAAAGTGATAGAAGTTACTATAGTCTATTAATACCTTAACTAGAGCTATACTACCTTTAAGGTAATACCTCTAGTATATAAAACACTTAATAATTACAAGGAGTTCTTAGTTATATACTTTATAATTTAACTCGGCAAGTTCTAGCTTTTTACTAAAGAACACGATAAGGTGCTAGACGGCCTTTTCCCCTTCTTTCGCCGGCTACTCTCTAAGCTAGAAGAGAATTCCCGTAATAATAAACTTAGAAGCGTTAGTCTCTAGCTTTCTCGGCTTTAGTAGATCGAAGTGCATAAGAAAAGGTACTATAGTAAACGCATCTTTTAACGCGTTAAAAGCCTCCCTTTCTATAGTACTCTATCTAAAAGCAGGAGCAAGTTGCCCTTTCTTCTTACTACCTATTAAACTTATTAGAGGTTAGGCAATCGCCGAGAATCTTATAATAAATCGCTAGTAGAAGTTTATAAAACTGATAAAGACTTATACGTCTCTAATACTTTCAGGCTCTAGCTATTCCCTAATAGTATCTATCCGGCTTATATCTATTAAAACGCTAGCTAAGGAAATAATATATCCTAGAAACTCTATACTTTTAGTATTAAAGGAGCACTTTAATAACTTAATAAAGAGGTTTATATATCGAAGTCTCTCGAGTACTTAGCGGACGTATTATTCATATTATAAGAGGTCAGCAGAATAGATCAGGATATTATTAAGATATATAATATAAGTAATATCAATAAGGCCCGCTAGCGTATCGTTAATAAATACCTGGAAGGTCGCTAGTACGTTTAATAGTCCAAACGATATAACTTAATACTCGTAATACTTATATCAGGTACGAAATACAATCTTCTATTTATTACCCTAGCGAATTCGGACATAGTAATAAGCGTTTTATAAGTCCAGTTTAGTGAATACTCTAGTATCCCGGAGCCTATCTAGCGTTTCGCTAATCAATAGCAGAAGGTACTAATCCTTAATCGTAATTTTATTTAGAGCCCGGTAATCGATATATAATCGAAGGCTACTATCTTTCTTAGGTATAAAAAGAATAGGTATACCTATAGGACTCTTACTTTTCCTTATCTAACCCTTCGCCTCTAATAAGTCGAGGTATTCCCGGAGAACCTCTAGTTCCTTCTCGGAGAGATTATAGATTAGAGAATAAAGTATCTTTAATCCTAGTTCTAACTCGATAACGTATTAATAGCCCTCTAATAAGGGTAGCTCGCTTCCTTTCTCCTCAGAGAACACGTCCTTAAAGTTACTATATACGGAGGGAATAATAGGCGTATCGCTAGTATCTATCTAGCGTATCGTACACAAGTTAGGTATTATAGCGTATACAAGAGATTTCTATTCGTTAATAAGAGTCGCAAAAGCTCG
The DNA here is from genome assembly GCA_900074885.1 of Rhynchosporium graminicola. NCBI lineage: Eukaryota > Fungi > Ascomycota > Leotiomycetes > Helotiales > Ploettnerulaceae > Rhynchosporium > Rhynchosporium graminicola. The sequence continues at coordinate 29,448 of FJUW01000103.1, forward strand.
AGGTGCTATAATATTAAGGTTATCAGAGTCCTTCAAATTATAAAGGAACCTCTACTGCTTATTCTTAAAGCTTATCTGAGGATCTATATCCTTTAACTATAGCTACCCTAATATCAGGTCTATACTTAGTATATCGATAACTCTTAGCTGAAGAGTATCGACTCTAGTCTATCCAATCGAATCGGCTATCTCTACCTAGGCGACTATAGTACCGAAGATAACGTCTTCATTCCGTGAAAGTATCTAGAAAGTCCTTAGTCCTTTACTAATAAGTTTAAGCTCGTATTCTTTAGTAACTAATCTTAATATAAAGTTATCTTCTGCTCTACTATTAATAAAGGTAGTTATCGATTTCTACTTACTCTAGGATAGAATCTTTATTTAGATTTCTATCTTATTATCCGGTAAACCCGGTCCGGATATAGAAGATACTATAAGTTATAGCTTTCCTTAGCGTTTATCTTTAGTATCGCTAGTATTTAATTTTAGATAGTTCGGAGAGATATATCCATATTCGTTATAAGAGTAGCACTAAACCTTAGAGATATCCTGTCTTATCGGCCGATCCCTAATAGGGATACTATTTAGATCTTTCCTCTTTTCTTATCTTTATTAGCTCTTATCTCGTCGATTGTCAGTTCTTCGCTAGTACTTATACGAGTCGTCCTTCTTCGCGTTTAACTTCTTATATTTCTACTCTTCAGGTTCCCTCTATCTTTTATTACTATTAGTACCTCTAGATAGAGTATAAGTCTCTTAAAGAGTAATAGCAGAAATAACTTAGTCTCGGGTCTGAAGTCTATTAGCTTAGCTATTCTCGACGATTTTCTAGCGAATCTCCGGGCGGATCTTATTAAATAAGATATCTCGCAATTAGCGCTTAGTAAAGGGTTCGAGTTATTCCTCTTTTTCTTTAAGGTAATTCACGAACTCCCTAATTAGTTAACCTAGCCTTTAGCGAGCGTTCTCGTGGGCCTATAAGTTAGCTACCTTTCGTAAGATAAGGAGTAGCTGGAGATTCGCTAGGAACTCTTTATAACCTTCCTAAGTTATCTCGTAAAGGGTATCTAAAATATACTTCCTAAACCTTTCCTAGGCGTTCGCCGGTTCCTTACGGAGTAGTATTACTACTTATTTAATCTTAACGAGATCAGTTAAGTACCCTTTAGTATTATAGTCGAAGACTCGGTTATAAGCCTATAAGTACTTAGTAAGCTCTCTTTAGCTCTTACCCTCGTATTCTAGTAGAATCATATATTTACTTTTATCCCGGCGAGGAATTAGCGATTCTTCAGGAGCTACTGATCGACTAGTATCTCTCTCTATACTTAGGGTAGAGTCTTCGGATATATGAGCTTAGTAGAGTCGTGCTCTTATAGTAGCTTCCGAAAGGTATTAAGTAAGGTCTTCGCCGAATATTTATCGGCACTTAACTATAAGGTTATCTAGGATATTATTCCGTTTCTTTAGCGATTAGAGTTTCTCTTATAGAACTAAAAGGTTGTCTACTAGTATATCGCCGGGTATTATCTAGGCCCTAATAGAGTTATCTTAAAGTATAGGTCAGGTTAACGCAGTAGAGGATTCTCTACTTTAAGCTATTATAACTATTTAGGCTAATATTAAGTAAAAGTAATTAGAATATAATAATCACTTAGTACGCTAAGGTAAATAGGCATAATAGAATAGTAGAACAGTCGCTAGAGGTTCGCTAGTAATAATCTGGTTAATACAGAAACTAATTACTAAGGAGAGAAGGTTCTTCCTTCCTCTCCAATTCTGAAATACAGGAGTGGGAGGCACTAGGCGCACAGACCCATTACACTAGTTATAAGTCATATTTCTAGCTATCTTTAGGTTCTTATAAGCAGCCTTAGTACGCTAGATATAATTATAATTAAAGAAGCGCTAGTCTAAACCTCTAAGGATATTAGAAGCGGTCTTGAATTAGCTATTAGTACTGGTATCCATATACTATAGGATAATAGTCTTAGCCTCTTCTCTAGTGCATTTAAAGTAAGCTTTAACTTATATATCACTAGCGAGGAAGTTACTAGAGTACTCCTCTAAGAAGAGCTTTATATTTATCTTCTAAGTATTATACTTAATTTCACTATTATAATTAGTAAAGAGGAGATAAAGGAACTTAACTTAATAAGACTTAATTACTTTTATAATATTGTCGAGCTTTAGAAGAAAGTAATTAATAGTAAGTTAGAGATCTACTATAAGAGATCGTGACTTCCTAGTATTAGAGGTAGCCTTAAGGGCGAGAGTAGTAGTTATAGTAGTAGCGATAGTAGCGTTTATTACTTATATCTGCTTATCTGAAAAGCCGGGAGGCGCTATAATAAATTCTAGTAAAGAGTCGGTTTCGGTTTAAGGAGTAAGTATAGTACTTCGTAATTCCGAAGTAGGAGAGATTAGAGGTAATATAAGTTATAAAGAGGCGGTAGTAGTATTAATAATTAACTTTAGTGACTCGGGACGAGGTATAGGTGCCTCGGTAGCGTTCTTGATATCGTTATTACTATTGCTATTAGACTCTGAGTCGTCTTCTTCTTCCTTAATAGTTTTACTCTTAATAGTATCTCTAACGTTCTCCTCTACTAGCGCGCTTTCGCTCTTCTCTTTATTCGTGGGAAATCCGAGTCTATCTAGTATAAAGAGCTCGCGAGTGCTTCAGCGTAGTAGTATATAGGAGAGCCTGCTATAGCTAAAGAGCGCGCTTAAGAGGGACTTAAAGCTTAATAGTAACCTATTTAAGGGGGTGAAGATTAATACGGCGCGAGAGTAAGCACGTTCTTAAAGTCCCTTAGTAGAGTATATATTAAGGTACTAGGAGGTTACTAATTAGATTTACTTTATATTCCTTTTATGATAACTTACTTCAGATCACTTCTTATATATATATATAAGGTCGTAATCGTAGGAGGGAGCTTCGTAGAGGTCGTGGAGGTTCGTAGAAGTCGTGATATTTTAAGAGGGTTTAAGGTCGAGGATGCGTAAGGCTAAGCACGAGAATGCGCGGGGCGCGAGGCTGGAGGCGAGGCTAGAGGCGAGGCTAAAGGCGCAAAATTATCGCAATAGGGTTTTTTAATAAGAATTATACTATAGAGGTAGTGCTAATTAAGGGAGGGAGTTCAGCTTTCTCTAAAATACTCTACTTCTGAGGTATAGAAGTAGATAGCGCGTATAGTCGAAGTTATCGAGTACAGGTAGGGTGGAAGTCGTAGAAGTCGTACTAAGAAGGTAGTGCTAGCTTTAATACTTCTAAATAGATATTACTACTTCCTAGCGAGGTAATTAATCTTTTCTTATATTACGGCAGGGCACAGGGGGTGATAACGACTTATATTCGCCCTTAAGGGTGCGTATAGTAAAGAGAAGAAAAGATAAGGAGAAGAGGTTCTACTCTCGACTCCTTCCTTAAGGTATAGCTATAGGGCTATACTGACTAATCTGCCGCGGTTGCCAAGGCTCGCTTACCCCCTCGTGCCTGGAGGCCTGAGGCTCCTCACGTACAGGTCGTGATACTTCGTAAGTTATTCGGAACTTATATAAAGCGTTTCTACTAGATATAATAGTCGAAGGAGGAGAGTTTATATACGATAGCGCAGGTCTATATCGAGGGAATATTATTAAAGAGATACTTCGGGAAATGAATATTCGAGTTATAAGCTAGCCTCTATACTCTTCTAATCTAAATCTGATTTGAAACCTCTAGGCTTTAATAAAAGCAGAGCTTTATTAACTATACTCTGAGATCGAGTATGCTCCTAATACTAATAATACGCTTAATACTTTAATCTGAGGGGCGTAAGAAGCGTAGCACGCAATTAATAATAGAATTTTATATAGATGAGCTACTACTATAGACTATCGAGTACAATCTGTAATTAAGGCTAAAGGGTAGTATACGAAATACTAGAATATCACTTATTTACCTTAAAAATTAGTATATAAATAACTTCCTAATCGGGTAAGTAGCCCTTGGCTACAAGGAGGGGGTGCGAAGACTTGTTGCACCCTACTATACAGTAGGGTGCAACAAGTCTTCGCACCCTCTAAACAGGCCTTACCCCTTTCGGAAGGTACTTACCCATATCAGGACTTGTTTATATACTACTATTAAGAGTAAATAAAGAACCTTAGTATTTTATATATTACTCTTTAGCCTCGATTATAGCTTTTACTCGATAGTGTATAGTAGTAGCTAATCTATATAAAATTATATCGTATACTTTCACTTATTATTTATAGTCACGTTATATCTGATCACTTATATAGCTTAGTACATATTCATATGATCTTCTCATATATTTAAAGTAAGCTTTCTCTCCTCCTTCTGAATAGATAACTATCACGAACTAGAACAGTTCATCCTAGGTCCAGGAGCCTAAAGGATAATTAGCCTCCTTAAGAAGGATTCGATATTTCCTTATACGCTTAGCAGGCAGGGAAGGAACTCACGTGACTTTAGATTATTTAGATTATTTAGATCTAACTATAAGATCGCCTAGATCTAGCTATAAGATCATTAGGATCCTATAGATCTAGTTAAGGATAAAAGTTCTATATAAGATGTGACGACAGCTCACCTGAATATCACATGAGCAGAAGGATAGATACCAGGGCCCAAGTTCATAGGTATCTCGGCATAACTAGTTTCCGACTCGGTATAATATCGGACTAATACCGGCATATATATATAAAGTGCCTTATACTTTATCTCTCTTCTTCTTCCTTATCTTTTTGTTTCCTTAGTAATAGATTATATAAGATCGCTCTTAGCTTCCCTACTTGTTTTATTCTTGCTTATATACCGCCTCGAGTCTTATATTATTATATTAAATAAAAAGATTAAGATAACCAGAGATAGCTTATTATAATATCTTATTACTAAGTTAGTTATTCGATAACTACTCGCATATAGCTAAGATACTAGAGATCTCTCGGATAGCTATAAATTAGGGTTTAATTTAGCTTATCGTAAATAGTATAATAGAGGAGGTCTTCGCTAATGCTCTTTTGATAACTCCCTTAGTATAAAGGAATTATAGATAGATTTTAAAGAAAGTATAATAAATACCTCGGAACTTTAACTTCTATATATCGCCGCCGAAATAGCTTTAATATACTTCTTTTTAAGCTACTATTATAGCTCCTAACTAATAAACTAGAGACTCCTCCGGTTCTAGGGGAACTTAACGCGATTCCCCCTGCTCTACCTCCGAACCCTAATCTATTATATCCTTTCTTACTCTAAATATCTCTTATATTAGAGAATATTAATACTTTATCTAAGAAGTACTAACTAAGAGAGAAAGGAAAATAAAAGCGAAATTTACTAAGAGTATAATCGCTAAGTACTCTTACTATTATAGATAACTCGAATCTGATATATTCTCTCTTATAATAATTAGCAGATTAGAAGGAAAAGAATAACTCTCTAGAAGATAATATAGATAGACTAATCTCTATATAAAATAGGTTCCTCGCAGGAGTCCCTCGCTTATCCTTGACTCTCCTACTAGAACTAGTACTATAATCTCCGCGTATTCTAGAGTTTAATAAGCTAATAAACTCTATTCTAATACGTAGTACTAAGAGAGAGGATACTATTCCTAATAAACTATCGCTTTCTCCCGGCGCCGAATCAGTAGAGTTACGCCCTAAGAAGTCTTATCTTACTAAGAAGATCCTGCCTTTAGATAATAGATTAGACTCTATCTTCTTCTAATAAAGAGTATTAATACGAGACTAGCTAGCTATAAACGCTAACTACTACTCTACGGACCTCTCCCGGCGCGTTCTTATATAGGGACTAGTTATTAGATTAGCTAAAGAGTATCTTATACTTTAGTATCTCGCTAACGATTTTAAGACTAGTAATAAAATAATCTTCTTATTAGAGGAGAACTTTCTTATTAGTTTAGAAGAAGATAATTATTATAATACTTTCTATTACTTAGAAATATAATAACTTAGCTATACCTTCGAGACTTTCGCTAAGTTTTATAGTCGATTTTAAAGCGCTATTATCTAAGGTAAAGTTGAAAAGAAGAAGTAGTTCTTCTATATATAAGATAAGATTATACTATCCCTATATACTTTAACTCTTATTATTAAACTAATATAGAATAAGGATTACGCTTCTATAGTTAGATTCTTACTTTCTTTTAAAACTTAGCGTCGCTATAACTCAGAATATACTTATCCCGAGAAAGTTACTACTTAGATATAATACTATAAGCCTACTATTACTAATACGACTTCTTCTAGTTCTACTTCTTACTAGTCCCTAAGCTTAGCCCCTAGATAAACTACTCCTATACTATATATACGTACCTCGACCCCGGTACGGGTTAGTATTCTTTCCGCGCTAAAACGCCCTAATACTTCGACCGGAGAACCCCTTAGGTATTATAGTTATAGATAGCTCGGTTATATTAAGCTAGATTACCTTAACCTGCTTAAGGTTTAATTAATCGATAAATTCCCGGAAGAAGAAAGAGTAACTAAGAAAGTAATAGAAGATATACCTTCCGAATCTAGACTAATACTAGAGGGAAATAATAAGGCCTAAGTAAAAACTCCTTCCTAAGTCTATATAAGTATAATCTCTCTAATCTTAACCTTAACTCTTTAATAAGAGGTAAGTAATTTATATACTTAACTATAGTTAGTATAAATAAGCTAGGAGTCTTTATAAATAGCTTAATCGATACTAGAGCGAACGATTACCTATTTACTAATCGTACTCTTACCGGACGACTATCAGGGGCCCTTAGTATTAAAATCGAGCTACTGCCTTATTCTATTCTAATATATAGTTTCTAATAATTCGTTAGAACTTATATTACTTATTTCATATATTTATACCTTTCTATTAATAGTAAGCGTATCTATAACTACTCTTTTATTCTCCTCGATTTAAGATAATAAGATATAATTATTAGTATTAAATAGATATAATAATTTCAAGTTAAGCTCGATACGCTCTATTATAAGCTATTATAGCCGGAATAATATCTAGTTACCTTCTGATATAATAAGGAGATAATTATAACTCTACTACCTTATAAACCTAGTATTAATTAATCTTATTAAATTAACACTAATACGCGGGACTTAGCTATAAACTAGCTCGACTAATATTAATTACTCTAAATAGTAATAATATGATATATTAACGTATTATCTCTATTATTTAATTTATTTCCGCTTATTAATAAGGAATCCGAACCCTTTTCTACTCTGAATTTATTAAGAAGAGTACCCGCGCCGAAACCCTACCGCGAGTGCATCTCTTAATCTTCGAGGATCTAGAAACTAGTTCCGATATACTAAATTAGTACTATAGCTTTCTACTTTAATATAAAATGCAAAAGCTCTGAATTATTTTTCACTAGTATCTACGAGATAAACTGCCTCTTATAAGACTATCTAAATAGTAACTCTCCTAAGGATCCTGATACCGAATAACTTATAGTCGAAAAGCTATCGGAATAATACTATACTCTTAAGGAGGCCTTTTCTAAGCGGGATTCTAATATTCTTCTGCTATATCGCTTATACGATTATAAAATTATTCTGAAAGAACTATTATCTAACGTATATTCGCCTTTATATTAGTAATTTAAAGACGAATTATAAGTGACTAAGGAATACCTTATAGAGAACTTAGATAAGGGATTTATCAAATCTAGCTAAAGTCTCTTCGTATTACTTATACTATTCGTTAAGAAAGCTAATAAAGGATTACGCTTCTATATTAACTATTATAAGCTTAATACGATTACTCGAAAGGATTCGTATCTAATACTTAGGATTAATAAGCTCTTAACTTATATATCTAAAGTAATAATTTTTACTAAACTAGATATCCGAGTAGTATTTAACTATATCTATATAAACCCCGAATCAGAGGAGTATACTACCTTCCGAACCCGCTTCAGATCTTATAAATATAAGGTACTACTTTTTAAGCTTTATAATAGACCTAGTATATACTAATAATATATGAATAATATAATATTAGATTACTTAGACGATTTCTATATAGCTTACTTAGATAATATTCTTATATACTCGGAAACGCTCTAGGAACACGAGAAATATATCAAATTAGTACTATAACGCTTAATAGACGCCGGACTCTAGGTAGATATTAAGAAAAGCGAGTTCTATATTACTTAGACTAAATACCTTAGATATATTATTACTACTAACGGAATCGAGCTAGATCCTGAGAAAGTAATACTATTAGTAGACTAGAAGTACCTTAAAATAGTAATAGCTATAAAGTCTTTCCTAGGATTCTATAGTTTCTACTATTAATTTATACGGAATTTCGGCCTTATCGCTAAACCTCTCTTAATACTTACTAGGCCTATAGTACTATAGAATTTCACTAACGATTATAAGAAATTCTTCGACGAGTTATATTAATAGTTACTATTAGTATAGAAACTATATTATTTCGACTCAGAATTATAAACTAAACTAGAAACTAATACCTCTGATAGTATAATAGCTAGAGTTATCTTCTAATAATATAAAGATAACTAGTAGTATCTAATTAGATTCTATTCCTATATTCTTAATAGATATGAACTAAACTAGAAGATCTATAATAAGGAATTATACACTATTATTAAGTCTTTCCGGAAATAGAGACCTGAACTTATATTACTACGATACTATACCGGCGTATATACGGACTATCGATCCTTAGAATACTTTATAACTACTAAGGTCCTAATTAGTAAGTAAGCTAGATAAATAGAATTCCTATCTGAATTCAAATTTCAAGTTATATATACGCTTAGTAAAGATAACGCTAAAGCTAATATCCTTAGCGATAAGGAATAAGACCTAAGGATATAAGAATAGCAGAAACGGAATAGTAGATCTCGGGTTTTATTACCTCTAGACTATCTAGACCTTAGGATTAACGCGGAACTAGCTAAATATTATATCGATTAAATTAGTTATATATACCTAATATCGCTAGGAACTGATATACTATCGGAACCTATATATAACTCTTTTAATTTAATCGAGAAACTATATTAATTTAACTAAAAATCGTTCTCTAATAAACGGAATATATTAGGAAATAGCTATACTATTAATAATAGCTTACTACTTTATAATAGTCGTCTATCGTATAATGCTGCACTCTGTTATATACCTATTTAATTAGTGAAGTCTATAATCAAGTTTCCTCTGCTTATCTAAATACTCGTAAGACTACTGAAATAATTTCTACTTATTACTACTAGAAAGGACTCGTATTAGATATGAAATAGTATACTCGTAATTACCGCTCTTACTAGTACTCTTATCCGAAACAGATGAAATAGTAAGGATTCCTCTACTTACTACTAGTACTTAGCTATCTTATATAGTACCTAGCTATAGATTTTAAGGACTTCTCGCCTAATAACTAGAGGTTTAATAAGATATTAGTATTTATTAACCGCCTAGGGAAGGACTCTGTATTAGGACTATATTATTATAATATCGATACCCGCGGGATAACTACGCTATTTATCTAATAGATATATTATTTCGGATATACCCCTAAGTTAATTATATCTGACTAAGGAGCTTAGTTTATCTTATCCTTTTAGTGAGAGTTTTACTATATAATTAGAGTTAACGTTAAGCTCTCTATCTCTTTCTACTAGTAAACTAATAGATAAACGGAGATTATAAACTAGTATATTAACTGACGCCTTAGACTTTTTATTAATTACTACTAGAGTAATTAGGGCGAACTACTACTAATAATAGACCGCGCTTAAGTAACTTTACTTTACGATTCTATTAGTATAGCGCCATATACCCTTAAATATAGTATACTACTACGGAATAGCTAAGATTAGAAGTAACTTACTATATTAATACTATAAGAGAAGCTTAACTATATTAATACTAAATCCTTAGCTAAATATACTAAATCCGCTATCGAAGTTGCAAAAGCTAATATATTAGCTACTTAGTAGAGGATAAGCGCTATAACTGACCCGAAACGGCGTAATATCGACTAGGAAGTTAAAGATAAGGTATTTCTCTTTATAAGGAACCTTAAGAATTACTAGCTAAGTAAGAAGCTATCTAGCCTCTAAGTAGGACTATATTAGGTCCTAGCTAAGATCAGATACTCCTATAAGCTAGATTTACTCCCTAGATCTTCTATATATAATATATTCGCCCTCGAATTACTCTTTAAGGACTCGGATGACCTATTACTAAGCTAAGAGCTACTAAACCTACCCCCGGAGGTTATCGCTACTTAAGAAGAGTAAGAGTTATAAGAGGTACTCGCTATATAGCTCCTAAGAGGTAATCTGAAGTATTAAGTTAATTAGCTAAGCTACGACCCGGACCTAACTTAGTATAATACTTCCGACTTAATAAGTACTCTATATAAGCTCAGAGACTTCTATACTACTAACTTAAGTAAACCTAGACCTCCGCGTAAACTAGATTAATAGATTAAGGCCTAGGAAAACGGAATAGATAACTATAGTCACTTAGAGGATAATAAACTATTATAGTTACTAGTATTAAAAAATTTATTACTAAAGATAATCCCCCGATTATACTCTATAATAACGCTATATCTAAAACTCTACTTCCTCTACTACTTCTATCTTACTAGCTTTCTCTCCTAAGTTCTCCGGAGCTTCTAGTAAATCTAGAATATCTAGAACTAGAACTACTATATCTAACTCCTTACTTAAATCTACTAAAATAGCAATAGTAGTAGACTAAATATAATAGCAAATCATATAAGATTTATTCTTTAGAGAAGGTCAAAGAGTATCTAGATCTAACGCTATCTCTAAAATAGAAGGCAAATTCCTCTTTCCAATAGTATAAGATATTATAGCTTTAAATATAGAATTCTTAAAAAATTCCCGTATAATAAAATTTAACTCATTTATATACTTTAATAATATTAAAGCTATTAACTTAGACTTCGCAAAATCAAATATTAGAAGATCTAAATCCTATATCGCGTTAGTATTATACTAGTATCTAAGGGTTTAAGATTATAACTTACTACTTTAATAAACTCTAACTCTTTAAATACTTTCTCTATAGATCGCCTTAAAGCTTAAGTCTATGCTAATTACGTAATAGTAATCTCTAACGCGGTAATAAGAGCAGTAGATTTCGCGAGATAATAGATCTGATTAATAGCCTTATAAGTAGCTATAATACCGCCCCGATTTAGCTCCGCGTCCTTAGCTTTACCGCTAGGAAGTAAACCGGATAAGATAGTATACTTCGTATTAATATAGTTAAGTAACTATAACGCGTTAGTATATATAACTATATTTAGGTTTAAGTAACTTATATACTTATAACTACACTTTAACGCTAAATAATACTTATAAAGCTTAGAGTTAAGCTTATTAAATAAATATAGAAGTTCTAGAATAAGAGTATTATTATACTTTATCTTAAGGAAAGCGCGAATATATCGCAAGTAATATATATAATACGCTACCGAAAGAGTACCGGCGGGAACTAGTAAGGGCCCTACAGGAGTTAGCGTTATAGATCCGTGAAACCCTTATACTACACTTGAAGACTATCCTTAATACTAAGATAGGAAACTTACTTATAATAAGAGAAGAGTTAATTAGGTCAATTAATATATAAGATTATAGTAGACTACTATAGTAATTAGTAATAATACCTACTATAGGAACTATATCGTAGTCTAGGGAGAGTAAACTTATAAGTTTAAGTAGTTATCGCAGTTGAAAAGGAAAGGCTCTAATATTAATAAACCCCTTCCTTTATATACCTTACGCCCTACTTAAACTCGACTCCTGCTGTAAATAGATAAAGTAAATATAGCTTACCGCCTAATTTGAAAGCTATAACTAATGCAGTACTATTATAGCGACATAACTAGTCAGAACTTAATAAAGAATTTACTACTACTAAAGAGCGGCTAGCGCCTATTACGCGAATATCGATGAAAACAGTTATAATAAAGACTAATTTCTAGTATAAAGTATAACCTTCCGAGCTTAGGGTTAAGCTCTTCTTAGGGGGGGGGTAATATAACGATAGCTTACCTAAATATCATATAAGAAGAAGGATAGATACTAGGGCCTAGGTTCACAGGTATGTCAGTAGAACTAGTGTCCGACTCGGTATAGTATCAGACTAGTACCGGTATATATATATAAGGTGCCTTATACTCTATCTCTCTTCTTCTTCCTTCCTTATCTTTTTATTTCCTTCGTAGTAGACTATATATGATCACTCTTAGCCTCCCTACTTATTTATTCTTGCTTATATACCGCCTTGAGTCTTGTGTCGTTACAGCTAAATAATATCCAAAATCGTTAAGCTCCGATATAATCCCCGACTTTTCTCTATATAATTTATAAGTCGGGGTATTCGTAATATCGATAATAATCCTAATATTAATCTCTATATATTATTTATAAGTAGTTAGCTTCGATCGCATATCCTATAATACTTAATCTACTTCGGGGCTGAAGTATTTATACTCCACTGCCTTTCGGTAGAATAAGTTATTATCTTTATTATCTTATCTAGCGTTTAGTTACTACGTTACGTAGTAATAGTAGAGATACTTCGTAATTTATTATAGCGTAAACGCTCGAAACAGAAATTCTCTCCCTTATAGAATTTTACGTGAATAACGAACCTAAAAAACGAGGTTCTGAAGGTATAATAAATGAGCGTTAAAATTACTTCGACGTAATTAGTATAGAGATACCTAACTTATAAAATATCCTAGGTAATATATTATTCTGGTTTAGCAGGAGCCGAATATAGCTCTATATTCGTACGGAAGTCCCCACCGAAACACGAAAGGATAATACTTGTTTGGGCTCTCCCTAATCTTTAGGAGGTGGATCGAAGATATTACTCTGTAAACGGAAATAAGATGGACTTTAGTGAGAATTCAGATCGCCCGGCCTTTTCAACTAAGCGCAAGAGGGTAGTCGTTGGTCAGGAAACGGCAAGAGACCCCTCGGTACTAACGGGCACGTAAGCGTAAATGTCCTTCCTAGGAATTTGGTATTCGATGCGGTAGGGTTCCGACTGATGCATCCAGGTACGGAAGTACGGAGGATCGCTGTTGGTACGGGAAGCAGAGTACGCACTGCATCAGAAGGGGTAACAATGCCTAGATCCAGGCGCGTAATTTTAAAAGGCTGCGAAAGGTACTGAGCCTATCTTTGATGGTTCTTGAGGGCACTGCTTCTGACTTTGTCAGGTCCTGAGTCGTTAGCCATCGAAAATGATCAAGCAAATGAACTGGAAGAAAGGCAAGGGAGTCGCGATCCCGATAAAAGCGTGCTGGTGTTCAATCTCTTGTTTCCAGAGCTCTGGAACTCTAATTTGCGCTCGTTACGCTTCATTATACCTTGTCGCATATTAGTCAACTCGTGAGCAATATTAGCTCCTGTATGAACTACTACTTGAATAGCGTCAAAAGAGCTATTGAAGATATCTTGGCTAGGAGAGCTGATAACCGGAGCGAGCCGTGTACGCCAGAACTTCAACATATCAACTGCCTCCTTGTAGCTAGGTGATTCAGAAACCTTTGGAGGTGAAGGTCGTACAGTCGGGAGTAATCTCTTGATCAGGTAGTGGAGTGTTGAATTCAGGGAGGTAGGAAGGAGACTCCTGTACAATCCACAAGGCATCTGGAATATTAGGAACTGAATAGATCTATATGTAAAAAGTCTTTATTTGTAGTATAAATCAGGAGTATATAGCATCAAGGGGAGCTTACCTTCACCCTATCTTTGAGCCGGATTTCGTCCAAGGGCCATACACCAGAATTCCGGAAGCCTGACTTGATAGTGCCGACTGTAAAGGTCTTCGCTCGTATCTCTGGTAAATCGTACAAGAAGTCTACGACTCCGTATGCGATATCTCCGTATTTGACAGCTTTCTGTACTGTTCTGCTATGCCAGTTGCTTATAAGGAAGGAATACGCTGACATCAAGAGGTTGCATGATATGGGTCATATATAAGGTGGAAAATTTTTAAGCCATGATATTGTACTCCCAGCATAACGTCCTGAACTCAGCGCCATGGCGAGAAGAGGAGCCGTCCATAAGAATTAGTACTTCTTCTCTTTTCTTCTCCAATTTAGCGTATTTGATAAAGTGCTTCAACCAATCGACTGCAATTTCACTTTACGTATAACCGGAATCACTACATATAACACTTTCGTCCGCGCAGATATCTTCAATAAGCGTGACCTGCTTTCTGTTTTCCGGGTGTGTCTGGTACATATCATATGCTGCTTCCTCCGGAACATAGACTACCTCTCCTTTAGCCATTCCTACACGGAAACCACTCTCATCAAAGATCCAAATACGGCCCGGGACGATGCCGTGTGATATGTCATAGTGGGAGTACTCTCTATACCACTTCATGATAGTCTTTGGCGCTTAGGCGTACTTTCATTTAGCGTCTAATACCTTAGTCTTTCTCTTGCTAGTACCAGCTAAATCCTTCTTTCTGAAGTTGTCTAGGAAGCTTGCTGAGCAGGTATCTGGTTGTATTTATCGTGAAAGCATATTGATAACAATTGACTCAATATCTTCCTTGTTAGCGCTAAATCCAGCATCATGTTGACCTCTTATGATGTTCTTAGTAGACTGTATTTTAAGACTATCAAGTAGAGGTTTTGATCGATTGAAGGCCTGTCGGCAAAGTGATGGATTCTTGATCCGGCGCTGGATTTCCCTGTAATTTCGCTCGAAATCGAATATCCTACATGCTTCTGCTGCACGCGTCCAAGGGTGATCGTCGAGGTACTTCAAACACGCTTCCATAGCTTCCTCGATAACAGGTATAGCTGTACGCTTTAGCTTCCTCCAATTCTTCAAAGGTGATAGTTCTAGCTCTTCTACGTCTTGCAATGTTTCAATCGCTAGGGTAGTAGCCGGCGGCATGAATAATGTGCGCGCATTGAAGGCGTAGACATGTTGCAGACTCAGCAGTTGTAGATCAAGGGATAGCGTATCTTTTGCTCAAAAATGATTTGGAATTAGAGTTGTTTTGATACAGTTATTAAAAAGTCATGAAATATCCTTGTGACTATTGAGCGTCACCAAGCGGCAATTATTACGCGTTTGAGGCTGTTTTCGGCGCGGAAAAACGTCTTCCGGTGTCACGTGAAGTCATCTATTCATTAAACCT
The DNA here is from genome assembly GCA_900074885.1 of Rhynchosporium graminicola. Lineage (NCBI taxonomy): Eukaryota > Fungi > Ascomycota > Leotiomycetes > Helotiales > Ploettnerulaceae > Rhynchosporium > Rhynchosporium graminicola. The sequence goes on from FJUW01000103.1 coordinate 44,679, forward strand.
TATCTAATCAGTAAAACCGACTACAGTAGGGTGCATAAAGTCTACACACGCGGCCGCTAGTGTAATTATACATGCGCCTGTGGAAAACTACAGTACGCGCAGCCAAAATCATGGTAACCTGAAGCTGCGCAATATACATCACGCTAGTGGCCGCGTGTGTAGACTTTTTGCACACTACTGTACCAGAGGTTGATGGTGGGAGGTTGTGGGTACTAGGGGGAGGCGACTCCGATGATTATTATAAACGTATACACTTTGCATTCGCCCCGCGACAGCTATTATTAACAACTATGGCATGATTGACTGCTAACACTGGCCCAGCTTTCTAATCTATCTGAATATAATGACTTTACACAGTTACGATATGTCCTTAAAATGTATGAAAACTTGAACTGAATCAATGTAGTTCGAAGGGCGGTGATGAACTCTCTTCATGTTCAAGTAAAAGATATGATAAGCTAGGTTCTTCTCGTCTGTCTGCTTATTCTGCCTCTCCATCTCCATCATTCCTTTATCTCTACAATCATCCCGGGAGCTGAGTGACCAGCGAGACTGTATCTTGTCTCAGACTTCAAGAGGATCGAACGTCCAGCTAGATACACGCTTGGTCTGTCCATCAATCGTCAAGGTTGGCTCGTGAACCATGTACGCAACCTTGCAGAAATCCGAGCTTCCTCTCATAGCAGCCGTGAGCGTACATACCATCGATTTGCCAGCATAGAACCCATGGAATGTGAATGTGACAACGCGCTGGAAGACCTCGGTGGGTGTGTTGTATGTGTCTTTCCACTGTGTTTCAATCCTCGACCCTGGCGTTGAATACTTGTCAATTGAAGCGTATTTGATGTCGACGCTTCCATCGGAGTCTTCGGTCATGTAGAAAAGGAAAGCCCAATTGACAGCACTAATGACGGCGTTTGAAGCGATGACTAGTCTCAACTTCGCAACCTTCGAAACCGCAAACTGGACACGCTTCTCCAAAGCATGATGTGTAGCAACGGCAACTTCGTTTCGTAGATCTCCACTTGCTGGCTCGTGTACCGCAGTGTCTCGTGGCGTACGTTTCTGAACGAAATCGTGTTGACTGCTCTCTGAGATGAGAGCGGCAGTGTCTGCAGGGGCGGCAAGGGAGCCGAAAGGTTCGACGGCCAAGGCAAGCAGACTCAGAAATGATACGAAGCGCATCTTGAAAGCCTGATGTAGGTGGGGGGACTTGTCTAGACAAAGCGGGCTATAGGGCTGTACTGGGTACGACAATGTATATGCGAATGATGTAGCTGTTTGAATAGAGATGTTGTGTGGGTATCGGAGGTAGGATACGTTCATATTTATATTGAGATGAGTTTCAAATAGACCTAACCGCATCGAGATTGTACCTATATTTGATAATTCACCGTCTGAACTTCAAATTAAAAATCGAATTTAGTACGAATGTACACCGGTCATGTTTCAGGGGTGGTCTCTGATACAGATCTAGGTCTTCTCTGTTTTGGCCAAATTTGACAGTTGAAGCGTACGTATTATGAGGATGATCTCGAGAGGCAAGAGTGGGATTTGCTCTAGATTTGGCCAAGGAGCGAGTCTCTTTCACTCTTTAGCCGTTCTTAAAACGCTGGAAAACATGGCCTATCCATGATTTCACCGGGTCTACGCTTTTAAGCTCTAGTAGAATTACGAGTCTTTGCAATTATGCTTCTTAAGCGCTGTTCATCCAGTACTCAGTGAAAGGCCGCGCGTTATATTACTTTATTACACTTCGGTGAGTGGATACGATATCGGGAATAATGCTCCGTTGATTTTATTCAGAAGGCTTAAGGATAATGAACACGTAATATATCGGCAGTTGATTATTGGGTCAGCCGACTATCTATTCCGAAAATCAGGCTTCCCTTGCATTCGAAATCACATATACGGAAATAGCCGAAGCTTGAGCTCAAGGAACAGATTTCTACGTAGAGAGGTATTCGAGAGAAGGCTATCAGTAGGTCTCGCACACCGTGGTAAATCGCAAGCTCAAGTTGTCCATAGAATAGTATTGATTATGCGAAATTCCCCTACAATTTTCCTACTACGTAGATAAAGTGCTATACGAGACCCATTACAAACACCCTTCCGTACAATGTAAAGGCCAATGCTTAGCTCACTGCTTTCGTGCTGCTTTCGCATATCTCATGTTCAGTCGATGAGATGAGCCAAAGATAATTCTCAACATTACACATATTATAGATTGGAATAATGTATACGTATACAAGTATATCTTGATACTTGCTCGATCTATACGTCCAAAATTGAAGAAGATTGACTTTACAAGGAATCTTAACAGATCATCTTTGAAGTTCCGGACGTTGTTGGCTGCTATAATTAGTAAATTCCGGGTCATCGAATATCAATTTTGTACTCATCATCTCGGATGTTTTTACCCTGCAATTGATAATACAGAGCAAGGGTGTTCGATTTAGCGAAAGTCTCCTCGGGACGGTTTCTTGTTTCATTAACTTCCCCACTTCGGTCCGAATGTAATTGATGGATACTGGTGTTTGAGGGAAATAAATCCCTACCCTGTCACCATCACAGGGAGCCCCAGCAACGGCCAATACCCAATTATTTGATCAGAATCGGTCTAATTACGGGCGAAAACCCACTAGAATAACTCTACATAGTAAAGGTTTAATTCCCTCAAGCACCAAGGCATGTATCGTAATTTACCTCTGTAGAACTCCGGTCGCCCTCACCAGCCTCTCGTATATCACTTAAACGCTGTACTTTCGTATATTGGTTAAGTATTGTCATAGCACTAGCAGAGAGTTAGGTGGATTTACTATACATGGCAGTATCCAGGTTTATGGCTAGGCAGAAGTTACTCAACTACTAAAGAGGAAGCCAGTGTACTCCAAAGATATTACGATCTACAGTGAAGTTTTCTAATCCCCTGCTAGCTCTATGACAATAATCAACCGGGGACGGAAGGTCGGAAGGTACCAACGTATATACTAGGATTATACACTCGGCGGCGATTATACAATCGAGGCCCAGGCGCCACGTAGGCAACAAATCATGAAAGTCTGTAATTCCTTGCAGTTTCCAAAGTTGCTTAATTAATTGCTTTCGGAATAGGACCCATGAAAATGACAATCCTAGCGTTTTTCAACGTTTAAATCTCGTATCGCAACGTGGTAGACTAGTCAATCTGATCTAACAACAGGTCAATAGTTAGTTCTGTTTCCAGAAAGGGGTAAGCTGTCCGGCCCTCAAATCTCAGTAAGTTGAGCCACATATATTGGTTAAATAAGGCATATTAGACTCGACTTCTTCTAGTTAGAGCTTCAATACGGTTTCATTACGTAAATCCTGATGTGGAAATTCATCTCAGATACTATTCGAGCATCGACACGGTATACGTACAGAAATACTACGAGAATTGAAAGTGTAGTTGAACGGTCAGATACAGATCAGCTTAGGTTTCGAACCTCAATCAAAATGCTGTATGCGCCGATGTCACTTGATTCTCGCGTTAGAGTTATGGAATTTACGTAGTAGGTACAGCGGTTATCTTTCAACCCCAGTTTTGCCAGGGACAATCAGCTTTCCCTGTTGCAGTAGTGACTGCTCCGTGCTGTAGCTTGTGTGCACCAAAATCCTCTTTCAATTATAACCTGATCAAGAGAAGTATCGAGTAGCCGGGAATCCCTACATAATCAGGGGGTAAAAGATTACCGATGTTCCTCCGTATGACCGAGACAAGGACCGAAGTTGAATGAACTAAGATCCTTTGCAAGGTTCTACTGTACTAGTATATTGTTTCCGAACTTCAAAACCTTCTTCTTTACAGTTTAATTAATCCAGTCACTAGTTCAGAGACTGCCTACTGTCTCTTGACTACAGTATTTTTTGTACTAACACAGCTCCATCCGTTCATACTTGGTAGTAAGGGTAAATAAACCTCTACCCTCTTGCGGGGCTCTAGTAGGTTCTCCCCTATAATTAGACTGAAATTAGTTAAATGATTAGATGCTAGTCCATGCTGAGTCTCGTGCTGATGAAGGCAAGGTAAGGGTTTATTTATCCTTACCGCGAGTAGAATGCGAGTAGCATAAGTATCGACGTGAATCCCACCACAACCACGCCGCATTAATCACTCATTTATAGCAATTTCAGTCATTCACACCATGAAGTATCTCTCAATCCTCACCGCCTGCGTCGCCGTCACCCATGCCTACTATGTTGTCGTCTGTGTTCCCCGTGACGGTGCTGAGATTGGAGATGTAGAATGGGCAATTCAAAATAGGCGTCATGATTTAGCCCTTGGTGGAAAAGGATTCTGGAGAGGGCATTCAACGTCTTGTCACAGGAACGCAAACGCGGTCGTGGACGTCGTGGCCCTCTGTCGGAGCGATCCATACATTGGCGCACACCCGACGGTTCTTAAGTATGGGGCATCAGTTCTATGCCAGGCTTCGGGAGCCCCTGATTGGCCTACGTGTACAGTTAATTGTTGATAAGTAAGCACCCTCTACCCTAACAACAGATCTGTACTCAAGCTCACATATAGAGGGTTTGGGACACTCGCCGCTGTAGGCATTCCTGATTGTCAACGCTGGGTTCTAGCTTCAACCGACAAGCGGATGGGGAAGATTATTGCGAATGTACGGGAAGGATTCCGCGAACGTACGAGAAGGATTATTTGGTTCTCCCGAGGATAAACGGTGAATGTACTATTACCTTGTTGTGAGTTATGTTTGGTGGCATTTACTTTCCAGGAGGCGGTGGTGTCGTGACGGCAGTTCAAACTAGAAAAAAAGTTCAACATAGAGCTTACATATGTCTCTTGCGCGGTTCTCGGTTGCTCTAGCTGCTACATCGACACTGTCACGGCCCAGTAGCGGCGCTATACATATAAGGGGTTCTTCCACCCTACTCGATCGTTTCTTTATCTTTCTTTTCCCGTTGTACAGCCCAGTAAGCTCGCCCTTGGCTCCTTACTTTTTTCATCATTGCGTTTATACCGGGTTGAGTTTGTGTATTGACTAAGGTATCGAGTCGATAACCTAACTGGAAACAAAAGGAGGGCAGGACACAACGCGAAATCTGTCTTTTGTCAAATGAACGTAGATTGTAGTACGCTCATGCGTAATATCCTGGTAGTAACCAGCCCCTGAGTTCATATACGGAGTTCCAGTGGCTCTCCTTTCTAGACTCATCACACTGCTTAGCACCTTTGAAATCGCCATGTTTTTAGTGCCTTAGTTGTCCGTACTAAGCCTTAAATGCGCTAAGGTTACAATCTTTTGCCTTCTTCCTCCAGGGGATGCGAGGATGTCTCTTGCCCCTCGCTTACACAGACACCTCAAGAAGCAAACCATTCCCCGCTCTTTTTCAAAGATCACCAATAAATTACATCAGACATGAGTAATCACCCAAATCAATACGAACCATCGGCTAATATACCGCTGATGACCAAAAGACGCATTTCAATCTTCAAGGCCTTGGATAAAGGCTCCAGATTGAATTGGATACATTCCACAGCAATACGACTGCACTACCTATAGAAATAACTACGCAAATCCTGGGTCATGTTGTCACGGACGCTCGACTATCACTCCTCGGGAGCGGAGTTAGGACCCATGCCGCACACAATCCAGTAGTATCAGTATCGAGTGTATATCGTTCGATTCACTTCAACTTATCCTTCTCAACTTCCACGAAAGGCAGAGAAACTACGCCAGTAAGACTCCGTATCGGCGAAGCCCTCGAGTTCAGCGACTTGAAAACCCTGTTAACCTTCTTCGAACACGGTCCGGGTTTACCATAAGCGGCGACGACGGTAGCTCAAGGGCGGAAATTCAATCCATATAGCAGTCCTGAAATTTCTTAGGGTTTAAGGGTTAGGTGATATTGAATCTAACTACGCTATCTTGCTACAGGTGTTATTCTAACTATAAGGAAATTTTTAGCTACAAGTACAGATGATACGCGCTATAAATACAGGTAAGAAGAGTACTAAATGAAAGAGAGATACAGGAGCCTAAGGTAAGTGATATGTACTACGAGTAGTAGATAGATAATCGAAGCCTTCGATAGGCTAAGAGTTATAGTTCGAGGTACATAGAGGCTATCAGGGTAGATGAGATATTTTTTATAGAGGGGGGGGTGCTCTGTAGCGAGAGAGAGGGTTCCCTGTAGCGAGGGGGTGAATTCGCTCTAGGGTAAGCGAGGAGTGATTTTTCGAGGTAATTCAGAGTTACTTATATACTATAATTGATATTACAGCGATACCTCGCGCCTGAGTCAAAGAGGTAGCAATAAAGCTATCGAGCCACCTCGCTCTACTAGGGCCTAATAGGCCCTGAAGAGCCCTATAAGTCTTCGCTGTATCCTTTTCCATTAGACCACCGGCGGAAATAATTAGAGGGTGAAATATAGGGCCTAGCTCCTTATATTTCAGTTGTTTCGCGTTTACAGCCTCTATAAGCGTAGCGTAGGCTTCCTCGCGTGCTGAATCCTTATTGATCGCTACTATCTGAACGTTATAATAGTGCCTGGAGGTGCCTATAAGTACTGAAAAATCAGGGCGTTTACTATTTTCAGGCTATCAGCTACTTATAGTCGCTAGTATTAGCTCTGATTCAACTTTTAGGTCTTCCCGGCTAGAAAGAGTAGTTATAAATGCACGGGTGACCTGGTCGTGGCGTATAATCCAGCGTCTTTAGGCTCCTCTACAGGTGTCTTCATAGCCTATTTCAGGGTAGGCGCTACAGGCAGTACAGGGAGCGAAGCCTGACTCTAAGCTTAACCCTAAGCTCGACCCGAAGCCTGACCCGAAGCCTGACCTTAAGCCTGACCCGAAGCCTGACCCGAAGCCTAACTCGAAGCTTCTTTCTTTCTTTCTTTCTTTCTTTCTTTCTTTCTTTCTTTCTTTAAGTAATACTTAGGGTAATACTTAGGGTGATACTTAGGGTAATAGTTAGGGTCAGACTTAGGGTCGAGTATCCGCTGCGCTAGCAAAACTTGCAGGTATC
>FJUW01000099.1:0-19285 GCA_900074885.1 Rhynchosporium graminicola
AGGTACGAAAGCTAAGATCTTATTTCGGGGTACCTATAGCTACTACCGACTTAGTTTAGAAGCTAGGCCTCGTTAAGTAGTAGTATATAGCTTCTAATAACTATTTAGCTTAGTATATATTATAAGTAAGCTAATATAAGATACTATTAAGTATAAGAAGCTATCCTCGGAGAGGGTTACTTAATAGTAGTACTTAAGGCGCTATAAGGTAAAACCGGGCCTAATAGTAAAGTTAATTTAATAGTTAATATAATAGACGTAGTTACTATATACTACTATTGATTTTAATTAAGCGAAAAACTCGGTAAGATAGTAAGCTCAGTATAGCTACTATCTTTTTGAAGAGTAAGATAAGGTTAGTATCTTTTCAAGTTACTTAGTAGCTTATATAAGTAAAACTCGTACTTTTAAGACCTTTTAGTACTTAGTACTAAACTGCTTATAAGGAATTATATCTTCTTTTAAGGGAGATAAGCTAGTAGGCTGCTCTAACTATATAGAGTAGCTTAATATAGCTAGCTTCTACTTAGAGGTAAATAGCTTTATATCTTATATTAATAGTATAAAGACTAAGCCTAGCTAAGCTCTCTACTTTAAATCAGAAGAACGTATTAACGCGTAATACGAAAAGAGAGTAGATTATACTTCTTATTCTCCGGAGCTAGTAATTAAATACTATAAGAGACTAGCTAATTTTGAGTATATAAATAAGAAGGCTTTAGGTACTATTAAGTCGATTATATCACTTGAAAACCTTAATAGGTTCAAGGATAAGACTAGCGCAAAAGACCTATAGGAAGCTATTATAGCTACTTATAGTTCTACTAGCTTAGAGGAGATTAGTAAGTATATAAATCGTATTATTAATAATACTTACTCCTCTTATAAGAATATAGATAAGTATACTAGCGTAATTCAAGCTAGTTTAGTTTACTTAAAGTAGCTTAAGTATAAGATTCTAAAGCTTATATTAGCTAGCTTTATATTTAAAGGTTTACTTAGTTCTTTTGATTCTTTTACTTCTAGGAAGTATAAAGAAATCTCTAATAACTTTTCTTCTATTAATATAGAAAGTTTAATAAGAGATCTTATATTAGAAGAGGCTAGAATAAATATTTCTACTGATTTATAAGCTAATAAGGCTTTTAAGGGGAAGAATTCGAAAGGTAGTAAGAAGTATAATTACTATAATAAAATAAACTATATAGAGGTAAATTGCTATATAAAGTACCTTGAGCTAATACCTAATAAATCGACTAATTATAAGAAGAAGTCGAAAGATAAAAGCGCTAAAGAATTAAAAGAGGAGTCTACTAAGGCCCTTATGAGTTCTTTTAGTAGTAGTAGTATTAGTAGTAGTAGTATAGCAGATTAAGCTTATACTATTATATATAACTATAGAATAGTACTCGATTCTAGCGCTTCTGAGTATTATATACCGAATAAGAGCTAGTTATTAGATTATAAACCTGTATCTAAGAAGTCTATTACTATTACTAATAGTAATATTTTACTTATAATAAGTAGAGGAGATATTCCTATAATTACTAGGGAAGGCGATAGAGTACTTATTAAAGATATAAATTATATACCTAGCTTTAAAACTACTCTCCTAAGCTCTAAGGAACTAACTAATAAAGATTAGAAAGTTACTTTTAATAAAAAGGGTATAAATATCTCTAATAGCTCTATTAATATAGAAGCTAAATAGTATTATAATATATACTACTTAGAAGTAGACGTAAATCATAAGCTGCTCGAGCCTATATCTTTTAAGGTAGACTCTAATAAAAGTAGTAAATTAGACTTATATTATAAGCGTCTTTTATATATAAATAAGGAGTTTATCTATAAGACTATAGAAGGATCTAAAGGATTAAAAATCTAAAAGGAGTTAGACTTATCTAACTATTTTACTTATAATAGTAGTAAAATATACGCTATAAGTAATACTAAGCGTATATTAGATACTCTTCTGCTTATTATCTTTAATATAGATATAGTAAGCCCTTTTAAGATTAAAAGTCTAAAGGGGGAAAGATACTTCTTAACTATTACTTATAAAAGCTCTAGAGCTATTTAAGTATATATTCTAAAATATAAGGCTAAGGTATATAATACCTTAATCGAGTAGTATAATATAATAACTACTTAATTTAAGCGAGATAAATTAAAAATTATCGCTAAGATTAGAGCCTTTAAGCTAGATAACGCTAAGGAGTTTAAATCTAATAAATAGACTATCTTTTATAAAGATAAAGGTATTATTTATAAATATACTAGTTCTTACTCTCCTAAGTAAAACAGTATAATAGAGCGTTTAAATCGATATCTTATAGAAAGGCTTATAGCTATCTATATAGATAAGAATATACCCTTATTCCTTTAGCCTTAAATAATCTAAGGAATAGCTTATATTAAGAATCGCTCTTATAATTCGGTTATTAAAAAGAGTCCCTTTAAAGTTCTCTTTAGTAAAAAGCCTACTCTTAATTATATTAGAGTATTAAGCTCTCTTACTTATATTCTTATTAATAAAAGAACTAATAAGTTTAAAAGTAAATCTAATAGAGGTATACTTATAAGGTATAAGTCTATAAATAACTTCTTAGTATATATACTTGAGAAGAGAGCTATTATAAGCTCTAAAAACGTTCTAATTAAAGAAGATTTAACCTTTAAAGATAAAGTAATCTCTAAAGAAGAATTAGAATCTTTTAAAGAGATACTTAATAACTACAAGACCTCTAACTATTCAAATCGCGTAGTTTCCTTACCTATAGATACTCCTAAATTAGACTTATCTAGAGCTAAAAACTCGGAGAAAATCGATAGTGAAATAGCTAATAATTTATTAAACAAAGAAAAAGTTATAGAAGATATAGAACTTAATCTCTTTAATAATATAGCTAAAGAAATACTTATAGTAGAAATACTTAAAAGAAGTATAAAACATAGAAAGGACTACTCTAATTAGATACTTAATATTACTACTAGAAGTTATACTAAAGACCTTAATATAGCTTTAGCTATTCAGAATAATAAGCGATTAATTCAAGAGTAGAAAGAGGCTTATAGTATATATAAAAATATTATTAACTTAGCTTACTAAGCTTTTATTAGCTCTAAATCAGACGAAGAAATTAAGCTATTACTTAATCCGGAAAGAATCCTTATTAAAAAGGATTCGGAAGTAGTTATCTATAAGCTTAAGAGCTATAAAGAAGCTATAAATAGTCCTTATAAGGATTATTAGCTAAAAGCTATAAATAAAGAAATTACCTATCTTAAGAATTATAATATATAGAAAGTAGTCGATAGTAATACTAAGACTATAAAACTACTAAAAACTCGCTAGGTCTATAAGATCAAAGAACTAGAGAGCGAGTACTACGAATTTAAAGCTAGATTCGTAGCTAAGGGGTTTAAGTAATTATACAGTTTAAACTATATAGATATATACGCTAGTATAGTTAAGTAAATAGCTTAGCGTCTTATATTTGCCTTAATAGTACTCTATAAGTAGTATATATATAAGATCGATATAATCTCCGCTTTTATATAGAGTAATATAGATATTAATACCTTATATATTTACCTCCCAGAAGGCGTAGATTATTACGCTAATAAACTCCTCTTACTCTAGAAATCGTTATATAGTCTTAAGTAATTAGCTAGACTATAGTTTATTACGCTTAAGGAGGTATTAGTTAATAAATTCGGATTTAAGTTAATCCTATCCGAAAATTATATATTAGTTAATAGAGAGCTTAAGATTATAATCTATATATACGTAGATAATCTAGCTCTAATTAGCCCTGATATAAGTACTATTAAGTCCTTAAATAAAGAATTAAAACACTTCTTTAAACTTAAGGACTTAGGGCTAATAAAAGACTATTTAGGTATTGAAATTAACTATAATAGAGATCAGGGCTATATGAAGCTCTATTAAGCTAGCTATATAGAGAAGGTACTAGCGCGGTTTGACTTATCAGACTATAAACCGAAGAATACGCCTATAGATTTAAAGATTAAATTAGAACCTAATCCTAATAAAGCTAATAAGGAAGATATATTATAGTTTTAGCAAGTAATAGGCTACTTACTATTCCTTACGCTAGCTACTAGGCCTGATATAAGCTACGCTATAATTAAATTAGCTAGGTTCTCTAGTAACTCTAGTGATATATATATCTTAGCTGCAAAGAACGTACTTAGATACCTTAAAGGTTCTATTAAACTAGGCTTAGTTTATATTAATATCTCTAGTAAATACGTTAGCGGATATTATAATTCTAATTATACCGGAGATATTAGTATAACTAAGTCTACTAGCGGCTATTCTTTCTATATAGGAAGCTGCTTATTCTCTTAGAAGTCGAAGTTATAATCAATTATAGCTTAGTCTACTATAGAAGCTGAATATATAGCTATTAATTCGGTAGTTAAAGAAGCGGTCTATATAAGATAACTTCTTACTGAAATAAGCTATTACTTCTAAGAGAGGTTCCCGGTGTTTACTAATAATAATAACGCTTTATTACTCTCTAAAAACCCTTAATTCCATGAGAGAACTAAGCATATAGCAATAAAGTACTACTTTATAAGGGACCTAATTAATCAAGGTACTATAGATTTAATCTATATTAGTACTTTGAAGCAAAAGGCAGACGAGTTTACTAAAGCCCTAGATAGGCCTAAATTTAAGGAGTTTATAAAACACCTTGAACTAGCTTATTAGAGCTAGTACATCAGATTATTATAAGAGAATTAGGTTTATTTAACCTAGGAGAGTAGCTACGAGGTAGTATTTCTATTCCTTATTATATTTCTTTTATAATAACCTAAGGGTAGTCGATTAGTGATTTACCTTATATAGTTCTGTTTTAAAACTGACTATAAGGCTCTGATTAAGGGGGCGTGTTAGATTTATAACTAGTACCTTAGTCAGTTTTGCCTGCATTAGTATATATACCCTATACCTTATTAGTATATAGTCTTAGTACCTAGTTCAGTACCTTGCGCATATACCTTATTATACCTAGCACCTATACCCTATACCTTATCCATAGCCTATACCCTGTATACGCTATTAGAGTTACTATGAAAGTTCTCGATAGAGTTTTACTACTCCCTAGTACGTATATCGTACTTCTAGAGGTTTCTACTGACGTAGTATGATTCTACGGAATACGCGTCTTCTTCTATAGAGTTCTGTATTACGTAGTATAGAATATTCTAGAGAGCTTATATAGCTATATAAGTAGCTAGAATCTCTCCTGTAGTTAGCTCTCTTAAAGAAAGAAAAAAGCAATTCGTATTAATCACGTATTATTCTGACCTTTTAGCTGATTTCCACCTTTAATTTTCACATAGTACTCCTGAGTTATACTTATAACCGGCCTGCTGCAGTAAATCTTCCAGCTTTCTTACTAAGGGGTATCCGAATCGGTAGTAAAGTCGATATAAATCCGTCTCTGTAAGTACTCTTATATTCGACTAGAAACACTTTATAATATACTTCTTAAGTAACTTCTTCCAGAGTAAGAAGAGGTAGCCGAATCTCCGTATAACTAGTATATCTCCCTATAGCGTAATAAGTACGTTACGAAGATTATCCAATATAACTCTAAGCTTATCTATATCATCTAAACAGAGTAGAAACAGGGTATCTATAGCTATAACCTCAAATTAGATCTTTCTAATTAGAGAAATTATAATCTATTATGCTAATTGAAGTAGCTTTACTGATACCGAATTTAATATCTTTTCCATAGGAAGGCAAGAGTTCAGCCTTATATAGAGCTTTATAGGCTTCGTATTAACCTTTACTTACTGTAGATACCTTTACTGCTCTAGTATCAATTATAATTCCATGAAAAACTAACGAATTATACCGGGGGCTGCTTATTATCGTCTCTGCGGTCCGGTCCTCTTCCGTAGCCTCTTCGGCAGTATCTAATAAGTACTTAAAAGCTATATTTACTAGGGTTTCTATTATTAGTTATATAGCTTCTACTAAGATAAGTCCTATAGAGGTTATAAATAGAGCTTCCGGTTTTTTATTATCAGAATCGTAGTCTATATCGCTCCCGGCTTCGTATAAGGTAAAGGCAGTAGCTATATACTTATCTTCTATACTCTTATACTCTGCGACGTATTATCTATATACTTTCTTAAAGACTCTTCTAAAGTTACCTTTAAACTTAGAAGAGTTCTTCGCCTTAAACTTCTCCTTAACTTTCTCTCTTTCATCTACTATATAGTCGAAAGATATATAATCCGTAGTATTATATACCTAGTACTTCTTAGCGTTACTTTCCTTATCTAGCTTATTTATCTTCTTCTCTCCTTATATTCTGAATCGCCTTTTATTATCTCCCTTCTCTCTATATACTTATCCTTTATCAGAATCGCTTCGGAATTTTCGATTAGTATAGAAAGTAGTACCAGTTATAGGGTATACGTGCTTATAGTTAACGATAGAGGTTCTGATAGAAGTAATCGTCTTTTCAATAGAAGTTATAAGTTAAGCTAGAGTAATTTAGTAAGCTTCTAAGCTTTAGTAGGTAGTAATAACCTTATTTATAACGAACTTCTTATAGCGTAATTCAAAGGGTATACTATAACGTAGCTCTCTAATCTGCATAAAGAGTATATTAAAGTACTCTGAAGTTATCTTTCTAGGGTTCTTTTCCTTAATCGATTCAAGAGTAAGAAGATTCTATATAGTTAGAGAAGATCTGCTAAACTCCTCGCTTTTAAACTGATCTATTATATTCTTTAGTATAGTATCGAATTTAATAATCAGAGGGGTTCTAGGGATACTATTCAGACTATAATAGTATTATTAGAGAGCAGTGCCTTTTAGTATTAATAGAAACGCCTTACTATACTCCTCCGGTGGAATCTCAGCTCTTAAGCAGATATCGTAGAATATTCTGACCTTACTACTAAAGCTATCTCTGTCTCCCCTGAATTTCATCTCTTCTGGAAATATATAGAAGAAGCTAGTAATCTCCTTTCTATACGACTTCTCCTTCTCCTTCTATTCTGTATTATAGTACTCTCCCTCTCCTCCTCTAGCTCCTTAGTAGTCTTCTCCTTCTCTACTCCCTGCATTCTTCGGTATACGCTTCTAATAGTATCGCTGCTCTTCTCTATTCTGCTTAGAGGAGGTCTCTTTATATTGCCTAGATTACTATACTCCTCCGGTAGAATATACTCCTCCGGTAGAATATACTCCTCTAGTAGAATCTCGGTCGTGTTATAGAGGTTCGTAGTATTCTTTATTAAAGTCGAATTCGCTGATAGAAGGTAAGCTGAGTATAATACGGCGTCTTTATCGCAGTCTGTAGAACTCCTTCTTTAATCTCTTATACTCTAATTCGTCTTATTAAGTAGCTATATTATTTATTATCTCCTTCTCTCTTTTATCTCGCTCCTTCTCTCTTTTATCTCTCTATTACTACGCAGATATCTGTATAGTTAGCTTCTCTAGTATAAGTAGGTTTAATACTATATACTATAGCTATTTAGAGAGTATCTTCTCTCTTACTATACTTTTTAGCTCCTTTAAGGTCTAACTACTGCGTATAGTATTCTATGGAGTATATAGAAGCTTATATAGCTCCTGCGCAGGTTCGTCGCTATCTGCGATAAATACGCCTTTAGTATTTAGGGTGAATATAAGGTTATTATTTAACGATTTATTAATAGACTTGAAAGAGTCTACTATCTAACTTTCGTAGATCTCCTTAAATAAGGAGTATAGAGGTCTGTTTATATAGTTAGAGCTCTTGATTTATCTGATAAGACCTTCTCCCTGTTTTCGTATAGTCTCCGGTTCTAGTAGGTCCTTACCGGAGGGCTCTTATAACTTCGCAGGTATACGAAAGAACTCGGGAGTATCACCCTCGGGGGTATTATTATCTTTTACTATATTAAAGGTCTGATTTATATAAGTGTTTTAGTACTATTCCGAGGTTGTTTAGAATAGTAGTTATAGAGTTATTCTTAAGTGTTATAAGTGAAGCGCTAGCGTAGCGCGTTCAAGTTTGACTTCGAGTTTTTGGCGTAAATTAAAGTCTTAAAAGCGCGTTCTTTGAAGTCGGGTTACAGTAGTAATCGAAGTACGTAGAAGGTAAGTACGTAGAAAGTATTAGTATAATATACTAGAAGTCGAATCCTTTAACTGTATCGCAAGTAGAATCCAAGTAAATTACCTTAGTAATTCAAGTTAAAATAGTAAAGAGGAGACTATATCTTCTCTAGTACTTAAGCTATTACCGTAGTAGATATCTCTACTCTTCAAGGTTACTAGCGCGCTCTTTTCAATCGTCGAAATTCTTAGAATTTAACTGCTTTCAAAGAGTAAAATAATCTATATGTCTATTGATTAATATTAGTATTACTCTGTCGTAGTACGTATAATTAAGTAGTCTGCGTGAGCTAAAGTATAGTAATAAGTAGTAGTAGTATTATCTATTATATCGTGGCTATCTTTCCTAGGTAGTCGAGACTCCGTAAGGGAGATATATCTGGCCGGCTAAACCCCGGTGCAGATACTCGACTAACACATGACTATGAAAAAACAAAAGTAGTCTCTGAATATTAATTATTAAGAGCGTTATCTCTTCAGAAGAGAGAAAGCTTACTTTAAATATATAAGGAGATTATATAAGTATATACTAAGCTATATAAGTGATCAGATAAAACGTAACTATATATAATAAGTAAAAGTATACGATATACCCCTTATAGTTATCTCTTAGTATAAGGCTAGAGATTACTATTAACTATACGTATACCTTTACCTAGTTAATAAATATAAACTATCCTAAGTAAGTAAAGAAGCTTCTAAATAGAGAGGGTAAATTCTACTATTTATATAAATTAATAAAAGAAAACATAAATAAAATGCGTAAACTAATCAAAGTCGAAGTAACTATTGAAAAGTAAAGTTAAGTAAATAAAGGAAATTATAAGGCTATAGCCTTATATATATTATAAAGTTAGCTGCTTCTAAGCTTTAAGTAATCGCTAAGTATAAGAGTAAAGGTAAAAATATCGTAAAGAAGCATTTAATTAAATGAATTAAAAATCGAAATCTAGGTTATATAATCTTAGAGAGTTATAAATTATAGTCGTAACTAATTGAATAATCTTGCCTTATTATTATTTATTAATTTCTGAAAGGGTAAAAGAAGCACTTTAGACAGAAGAAGCTTCTAGACCGAAAAAGCACTCTAGGTAGCTAGTCTTATTTACTTATAAGGGTAGGTAACCGAAGCTTTATAGGTATATGAACCCTTTATCTCGTATATAGAGAAGTTCTTTTTCCTTTAAATATAATATACTAAGATTCTTTATACTTACCTCTCTCTTTCTATTAATAACTTCATTTCAACTCTTCTTTTATTACTATATCTTCTAATTCTCTAAATAAGAGATTACGAAAGGAAAACTCGTCTAAAGATCCTAAGGTATGTCTTATATTACTATATCGCGTTATAGAATCCCTTACTACTCCTAGAAGATCCTCAAATACTAGAAGATTTATAACTAAATCTACTTATCGCGATATTATAAGATTATTTTCTACTTTTCACTTTAATCCTTTAACTAATAATATATAATATAGCTCGATAGCCCTTACTTTAAGAAAGATATCCCTTCTACTTCTTGTCGCTTAGTAGCTTAACTATGAAATAATCCTGAAATCTATTCTTACTGATCTATTAATTATACTAATCGAGATAATAATTCTAAGCTTAAGTAGTATAATACCTTAGATAATCTTTCTAATTACTCTATCTGCGAACTTTCTTTACTTCTCTAGCGAACTAATTTATCTCCTTGTATACTAAAAGCTCCTTCTTCTTTAAAGAAGATTATTATACTTTCCTATAGTCGCAAGTCTATTACTACTACCCCTAGATCTAGAGTAAAGCGTAAGATAGGTAAATAATCTCCTAATACTAATACTATTTAAATATTCTAATATCTACTAAGTAAAGAGAATAATAATCCTTACTAAAGATATATTAGTATAAGTATAAAAGGAACTAGAATAAAAAGTCGCTACTATATAAATATAGCTATAAAGTCAAAGAGATACTACTCTTATGCCTCTTATAGCTATATTCCTATTATCTTATAAATAATTACTTAAGCTAAAGAGTTTATAAATAGAAAGAGAACTAGTACTAAGTAATCTATAAGCTTTTATAATTCTGATCTTTTAATACCTTTATAGTTCTGATCTTTTAATACCTTAGCTAATTTACTTAGTTCCTTAAGAACTATCGTACGAATCTCTAATAAGTACTTAAAGATATAAAAGCTAAGAGAGCTCTAAAGAAAAGTAGTAGTAATATAGAGTCAGAATCTAAGGTCGAAATCCTTAATATGAAGTCTATTAAACCTAGACTTTCTCTAAAGAAGAGAGATCGTAATAGTAATATAAGTAGAGCTTCTACTAATAAGTTTATAAGATTAAATAATAGCAGAACTCCTTCTGAGGATCGAAAGTATTATACTAAGTACCGGATTAAGCGCTAGAATAATAGCTCAGAATAAGCATTTAATCTTCTTATATAATTATTTATAAATCCCTAAAAGCTTAGTTTTTTAATCTGAATTTTATATAATAAGAAATACGCTAAGTAAGCGACTTAATACTATACTTAAAGCTCCTCTATCTATAATCTATAATTTCTAAAATTTAAAGGTAATCTAAAAGATTTAGATTTCTATCGAATAAGATTCTTTATAAGAATATCTGCTAGTTATTATTAGTTAGCAGATATATTACTATAAATGATCCCTTAGCGTGCTCTTACTTAAGCTATATATTCTGAATATCGATATATTATAATTTAGTAATTATTCTCTCGCTTTTATTTATAACTAGCCTAATCGTTTATTATTTATCGTAAAAGATCTCCTAAGTCTCTCTAATATCGAAGGCAAGATCTTTAAAGAATCTCTAAAGAGCTATAGTTTCTTTTACTAAGTTAGCTAATATAAGTAGTTTAACTTTAGTTATAGAGATTATAACTATATCTTATATTAAAGCTTTCTAAATCACTAGTCCTTTATATATAAGGATTAGATATCCTTAGGATAATCTTCTAGAGTTTAGATCATCTGTAAATAAAGTATCAGAAGCTATTACTAAAGCTCTTAAGTATTCTCCTCTATAAATAATCCTTAGACATCGAGTACTATAAAGATATCGAATTAGCTAATAGATAATTATAAAATAATCTAATAAGGGATTAGTTAAGTACTTAGAGAGCTATAAGATAGTATATAATATATCTAGTCGAACTATAATTATAATATAGAGAACTAATCCTACTCTCTCTTGAAATACTTTAATTAACTTCTTTAAAGCTTAGTTTAAGTTCTTAATAAGATTAAGTTAAGGAAGTAGTATAGTTAGTGTAACGACATAAGACTCAAGGCGGTATACAAGTAAGAATAAACGAGTAGGGAGGCTAAGAGCGATCTTATATAGTCTACTACGAAGGAAACAAAAAGATAAGGAAGGAAGAAGAAGAGAGATAGAGTATAAGGCACCTTATATATATATGCCGGTACTAGCCCGATACTATACCGAGTCGGACACTAATTCTGCCGGGATACCTGTGAACTTAGGCCCTAGTATCTATCCTTCTTCTCATATAATATTCAGATGAGTTGTTATTATATTACCCTCCCCCTAAGAAGAGCTTAACCCTAAGCTCGGAAGGTTATAGTTTATACTAGAATTAGTCTTTATTATAACTATTTTCGTCGATATTCGCGTAATAGGCGCTAGCCGCTCTTTAGTAGTAGTAAATTCTTTATTAGGTTCTAACTAGTTACGTCGCTATAATAGTACTATATTAGTTATAGCTTCTAAATCGGGCGGTAAGCGGTATTTACTTTATCTATTTACGGTAGGAGTCGAGTTTAAGTAGGGCGTAGGGTATATAAAAGAAGGGGTTTATTAATATTAGAGCCTTTCCTTTTTAACCGCGATAACTACTTTAACTTATAAGTTTACTCTCCCTAGACTACAATACGGCTCCTATAGTAGGTATTATTACTAACTACTATAGTAGTCTACTATAATCTTATATATCAATCGACCTAATTAACTCTTCTCTTAATATAAGTAAGTTTCTTATCTTAGTTTTAGAGATAGTCCTTAAGTATAATACGGGAGTTTCACGGATCTATAATACTAACTCCTATAGTGCCTTTATGAGTTCCTGCCGGTACTCTTTCGGCGGCGTATCGTATATATTACTTACGATATATTCGCGCTTTCCTTAAGATAAAGTATAATAATACTCCTATTTTAGAACTCCTATACTTATTTAATAAGCCTAACTTTAAGCTTTATAAGTATTATTTAGCGTTAAAGAGTAGTTATAAGTATATAAGTTACTTAAATATAAATATAGTTATATATACTAACACGTTATAGTTACTTAACTATATTAATATAGAGTATACTATTTTATCCGGTTTACTTCTTAGTAGGGAAGCTAAGGACGCGGAGCTAAATCGGAGTAGTATTATAGCTACCTATAAGGCTATTAATCAGATCTATTATCTCACGAAATCTACTACTCTTATTACTATATTAGAGATTACTACTATATAATTAGCAGAGACTTAAGCTTTAAGGCGTTCTATAGAGAAAGTATTTAAGGAGTTAGAGTTTATTAAGGTAATAAGTTACGATCTTAAACCCTTAGATATTAGTATAATACTAACGCGATATAGGATTTAGATCTTCTAATAATCGATTCGGCGAAATCTAAGTTAATAGCTGAAATAATATTAAAGTAGATAAAGGAATTAAATAGTATTATACGGGAATTTGCGAAGAAAGCTATATTTAAGGCTACGATATCTAATACTAAAGGAAAGAGGAATTTGCTTTCTAGTTTAAAGATAGTATCAGATCTAGATACTCCTAGACTCTCTCTAAAGAAGAAAGCCCGTAGGATTAGCTATTATACTTAGTCTACTACTAGAGCTATATTAGCAGATTTAGGTAAGGAGTTAGATATAGTAATTCTAGTTCTAGATATTCCAGATTTACTAGAAGCTCCGGAGGACTTAGGGGAGAAAGCTAGTAAAGTAGAAATAGTTAAAGAAGTAGAGTTTTAGATATAGCGTTATTATAGAGTATAATCAGGAGATTATTCCTAGTAATAAATTCTAATACTAATAACTATAATAGCTTATTATTCTCTAAGTAACTATAGTTATCTATTCTATCTTCCTAGGCCTTAATCTACTGATCTAGTTTACACGGAGGTCTAAGTTTACTTAGGTTAGTAATATAGAAGTCTCTGAGCTTATACGGAGTACCTATTAGGTCAGAAGTATTATACTAAGTTAGGTCCGGGTCATAGCCTAGCTAGCTAACTTAATACTTCAGATTACCTCTTAGGAGCAATATAGAAAGTATATCTTATAACTACTACTCTTCTTAAGTAGCGATAACCTCCGGGGGTAGGTTTAGTAACTCCTAGCTTAGTAATAAGTCGTCCGGGTCCTTAAAGAGTAATTCGGAAGCGAATATATCGTATATAGAAGATCCCGGGGGTAAATCTAGCTTATAGGAGTATCTGATCTTAGCTAGGACCTAGTATAGTCTNGCTTTAAGGCGTTCTATAGAGAAAGTATTTAAGGAGTTAGAGTTTATTAAGGTAATAAGTTACGATCTTAAACCCTTAGATATTAGTATAATACTAACGCGATATAGGATTTAGATCTTCTAATAATCGATTCGGCGAAATCTAAGTTAATAGCTGAAATAATATTAAAGTAGATAAAGGAATTAAATAGTATTATACGGGAATTTGCGAAGAAAGCTATATTTAAGGCTACGATATCTAATACTAAAGGAAAGAGGAATTTGCTTTCTAGTTTAAAGATAGTATCAGATCTAGATACTCCTAGACTCTCTCTAAAGAAGAAAGCCCGTAGGATTAGCTATTATACTTAGTCTACTACTAGAGCTATATTAGCAGATTTAGGTAAGGAGTTAGATATAGTAATTCTAGTTCTAGATATTCCAGATTTACTAGAAGCTCCGGAGGACTTAGGGGAGAAAGCTAGTAAAGTAGAAATAGTTAAAGAAGTAGAGTTTTAGATATAGCGTTATTATAGAGTATAATCAGGAGATTATTCCTAGTAATAAATTCTAATACTAATAACTATAATAGCTTATTATTCTCTAAGTAACTATAGTTATCTATTCTATCTTCCTAGGCCTTAATCTACTGATCTAGTTTACACGGAGGTCTAAGTTTACTTAGGTTAGTAATATAGAAGTCTCTGAGCTTATACGGAGTACCTATTAGGTCAGAAGTATTATACTAAGTTAGGTCCGGGTCATAGCCTAGCTAGCTAACTTAATACTTCAGATTACCTCTTAGGAGCAATATAGAAAGTATATCTTATAACTACTACTCTTCTTAAGTAGCGATAACCTCCGGGGGTAGGTTTAGTAACTCCTAGCTTAGTAATAAGTCGTCCGGGTCCTTAAAGAGTAATTCGGAAGCGAATATATCGTATATAGAAGATCCCGGGGGTAAATCTAGCTTATAGGAGTATCTGATCTTAGCTAGGACCTAGTATAGTCCTACCTAGAGACTAGATAGCTTCTTACTTAGCTAGTGATTCTTAAGGTTCCTTATAGAGAGAAATACCTTATCTCTAACTTCCTAGTCGATAATACGCAATTTCGGGTCGGTTATAGCGCTTATCTTATACTAAGTAGCTAGTATATTAGCTTTTACAACCTCGATAGCGGATTTAGTACATTTAGCTAGGGATTTAGTATTAGTATAGTTAAGCTTCTCTTACGGTATCGATCCGGTGAGTTACTTCTAATCCTAGCTATTCCGTAGTAGTATACTATATTTAAAGGTATATAGCGCTATACCGATAGAATCGTAAGGTAAAGTTACTTAAGCGCGGTCTATTATTAGTAGTAGTTCGCCCTAGTTACTCTAGTAGTAATTAATAAAAGGTCTAAGGCGTTAGTCAATATACTAATTTATAATCTCTATTTATCCGTCAGTTTACTAGTAGAAAGAGGTAGAGAGCTTAATCTTAACTCTAATTATATAGTAAAACTCTTACTAGAAGGATAAGACTAACTGAGCTCCTTAGTTAGATATAATTAACTTAGGGGTATATCCGAAATAATATATCTATTAGATAAATAATATTACTATCCCGCGGGTATCGATATTATAGTAGTATAGTATCGATACAGAGTCCTTCCCTAAGTAGTTAATAAATACTAATATCTTATTAAATCCTTAGTTATTAGGCGAGAAGTCCTTAAAATCTATAGCTAAGTACTATATAAGGTAGCTAAGCACTAGTAATAAGTAGAGGAATCCTTACTATTTCGTTTACTTCGGATGAGAGTACTAATAGAGGCGGTAATTACAAGTATACTATTTTATATCCGATATAAGTCCTTTCTAATAGTAATAGGTAGAAATTATTTCGGTAGTCTTATAAGTATTCGGATAGGCGGAGGAAACTTGATCGTGGATTTCGCTAATTAAATAGGTATATAGCAGGGTATAGCGTTATATATATAGATAACTATTATAAAGTAGTAAACTATTATTAATAATATAATTATCTCCTAATATATTCTATTTATTAGAGAATAATTCTTAGTTGAATTAGTATAGTTTCTCGATTAAATTAAAGGAGTTATATACGGGTTCCGGTAGCGTATCGGTCCCTAGTGATATTAGGTATATATAACTAATTTAATCGATATAATACTTAGCTAGTTCCGCGTTAATCCTAAGGTCTAAGCGGTCTAGAGGTAATAAAACCCGAGATCTATTATCCTATTTCTATTATTCTTATATCCTTAGATCTTATTCCCTATAGCTAAGGATATTAGCTTTAGCGTTATCTTTACTAAGCGTATATATAATTTGAAAGTTGAATTCGGAAAGGAATTCTATCTATTTAGCTTACTTACTAGTTAGGACCTTAATAATTATAAAGTATTCTAAGGATCGATAGTCTATATATACGCCGGTATAGCGTTATAGAGATATAAGTTCCGGTCTCTATTTCCGGAAAGACTTAATAATAGCGTATAGCTCCTTATTATAGATCTCTTAGTTTAGTTTATATCTATTAAGAATATAGGAATAGAATCTAATTAGATACTACTAGTTATCTTCATATAATTAGGAGATAACTCTAGCTATTATACTATTAGAAGTATTAGTTTCTAGTTTAGTTTATAATTCAGAGTCGAAATAGTATAGTTTCTATACCGATAGTAGCTATTAATATAAATCGTCGAAGGACTTCTTATAATAATAAGTGAAATTCTATAGTACTATAGGCCGAGTAAGTACTAAGAGAGGTTTAGTAATAAGGCTGAAATTCTGAATAAATTAATAGTAGAACCTATAGAATCCTAGGAAGGATTTCATAGCTATTACTATTTCGGGGTACTTCTAATCTACTAATAGTACTACCTTCTCGGGATCTAGCTCGATTCTGTTAATAGTAATAATATATCCGAGGTATTTAGTCCGAGTAATATGGAATTCGCTTTTCTTAATATCTATCTAAAGTCCGGTATCTATTAAGCGTCGTAGTACTAATTTAATATATTCCTTATATTCCTAGAGCGTTTCCGAGTATATAAGGATATTATCTAGGTAAGCTATATAGAAATTATCTAAGTAGTCTAGTAATATATTATTTATATATTATTAGTATATACTAGGTCTATTATAGAGCCTAAAAGG
The DNA here is from genome assembly GCA_900074885.1 of Rhynchosporium graminicola. Classification (NCBI taxonomy): domain Eukaryota; kingdom Fungi; phylum Ascomycota; class Leotiomycetes; order Helotiales; family Ploettnerulaceae; genus Rhynchosporium; species Rhynchosporium graminicola. The sequence goes on from FJUW01000099.1 coordinate 16,821, forward strand.
TAATACTTTATATTTATAGGATCTAAAGCGAGTTCGGAAAGTAGTATACTCCTCGGATTCGGGGTCTATACGGATATAGTTAAATACTACTCGGATATCTAGTTTAGTAAAAATTATTACTTTAGATATATAAGTTAAGAGCTTATCGATCTTAGGTATTAGGTATAAATCCTTTCGAGTGATCGTATTAAGCTTATAATAGTTAATATAGAAGTATAATCCTCTATCAGCCTTTTTAATAAATAGTATAAGTAATATAAAGGGACTTTAGCTAGATTCGATAAATCCCTTATCTAAGTTCTCTATAAGATACTCCTTAGTTACTTATAATTCGTCTATAGATTACTAATATAAGAGCGAATATATATTAAGTAATAGTTCTTCTAGAATAATTTTATAATTATATAAGTAATATAGCAGAAGAATAATAGAATCCCGCTTAGAAAAGGCTTCCTTAAGAGTATAGTATTATTCCGGTAGCTTTTCGGCTACGAGTTATTTAGTATTAGGATCCTTAGGAGAGTCGCTATTTAGATAGTCTTATAAGAGGCAGTTTATCTCGTAGATACTAATAAAGAATAATTCAGAACCTTTACGTTTTATATTAAAGTAAAAAGCTATAGTACTAATTTAGTAAATCGGAACCGGTTTCTAGATCCTCGGAGGTTAAGAGGAGCACTTATAGTAGAGTTTCGGCGTAAGTACCTTTCTCGATGAATTCGGAGCGGAAAAGGGTTCGGATTCTTTAGCGATAAGCGGAAATAAGTTAAAAGATAGGAACGATACGTTAATATACTATATCGCTACTATTTAGTATAATTAGCGTTAGTTTAGCTAGTTTATAGCTAAGTCCCGCGTATTAGTATCGATTTAGTAAGATCGATTAATACTAAGTTTACGAAGCGGTAGAGTTATAATTATCTCCTTATTATATTAGAGGGTAGCTAAATAGCGTTCCGACTATAGTAGCTTATAGTAGAGCGTATCTAGCTTAACCTGAAATCGTCGTATCTATTTAATACTAATAATTATATCTTACTATCCTAAATCGAGGAGAATAAAAGAGTAGTTATAAATACGCCTACTATTAATAGAAAAGTATAAACGTATGAAATAGGTAATATAGGTTCTGATAAACTATTAGAACTTACGTATTAGAATAGAATAAAGCAGTAGCTCGATTTTAATACTAAGGGCTCCTAATAGTCGTCCGGTAAGAGTACAATTAATAAATAGATAACTATTCGCTCTAGTATCGATTAAGCTATTTATAGAGACTCCTAGCTTATTTATACTAACTATAGTCGGGTATATGAATTACTTACTTCTTATTAAGGAGTTAAGGTCTAGATTAGAGAGATTATACTTACGTAAACTTAGGAAAGAGTTTTTACCTAAGCCTCGTCGTTTCCCTCTAGTATTAGTCCAGATTCGGAGGGTATATCTTCTATTACTTCTTTAGTTACTTAATCTTCTTCCGGAAATTTATCGATTAATTAAACCTTAGGCGAGTTAAGGTAATCTAGCTTAATATAACCGAGCTATCTATAACTATAATACCTGGAAGGTTCTCCGGTTGAGGTAGTAGGGCGTTTTAGCGCGGAGAGAGTACTAGACTATACTAGGGTAGAGGTACATACATATAGTACGGGAGTAGTTTATCGAGGAGCTAAGCTTAAGGACCGGTAAGAAGTAGAACTAGTAGTAGTCGTAGTAGTAATAGTAGGCTTATAGTGCTATACTTAGGTAGTAGCTTTCTCAGGATAAGTATATTCTGAGTTATAGTAACACTTAGTATTAAAAGAAAGTAAGGATCTAACTATAGAAGCGTAATCCTTATTCTACATTAGTTTAATAATAAGAGTTAAAGCGTATAAGGATAGTATAATCTTATCTTATATATAGAAGAACTACTCCTTCTTTTTAACTTTACTTTAGATAATAGCGCTTTGAAATCGACTACGAAACTTAGCGAAAGTCTCGCGTATATAGCTAAGTTATTATATTTCTAGGTAGTAGAAAGTATTATAATAGTTATCTTCTTCTAAACCGGTAAGAAAGTTCTCCTCTAATAAGGAGATTATTTTATCGCTAGTTTTAAACTCGTTAGCGAGGTACTAAGGCATAAGATACTCCTTAGCTAATCTAGTAACTAGCTCCTATACGAGAACGCGCCGGGAGAAGTCCGTAGGGTAATAGTTAGCGTTTATAGCTAGCTAGTCTTATATCGATACTCTCTATTAGAGGAAGGTAAAGTCCGATCTATTATCTAGGGGTAGGATCTTCTTAGTAAGATAAGACTTCTTAGGGCGTGACTCTACTGATTCGGCGCTAGGAGAGGGAGATAGTTTATTAGGAATAGTATCCTCTCTCTTAGTACTACGTATCGGAATAGAGTTTATTAGGTTATTAAACTCCGCTATACGCGGAGATTATAGTATTAGTTCTAGTAGGAGAGTCGAAGA
>FJUW01000099.1:19921-60732 GCA_900074885.1 Rhynchosporium graminicola
TTAGTTAGTACTTCCTTAATAAAGTATTAATATTCTCTAGAGTAAGAGACGTTTAGGGTAAGGAAGAGTATAATAGATTAGGTTCGGAGGTAGAGCGGGGGGGATCGCGTTAAGTTCCCCTAGAACTAGAGGAGTCTCTAGTTTATTAGTTAAGAGCTATAATAGTAGCTTAAAAAAGGAGTATATTAGGGCTATTTCGGCGGCAATACGTAGAGGTTAAAGTTCCGGGGTATTTATTATACTTTCTTTAAAATCTGTCTATAATTCCTTTATACTAAGGGGGTTATTAAAAGAGCGTTAGCGAAAACTTCCTCTATTATACTATTTATAATAAACTGAATTAAACCCTGATTTATAGTTATCTAAGAGATCTCTAGTATCTCGGCTATATATAAGTAGTTATCGAATAACTAACTCAGTAGTAAGATATTATAGCAGGCTATCTCCGGCTATCTTAATCTTTTTATTTAATATAATAATATAAGACTTAAGGCGGTATATAAGTAAGAATAAACAAGTAGGGAGGCTAAGAGCGATCTTATATAGTCTACTACGAAGGAAACAAAAAGATAAGGAAGGAAGAAGAAGAGAGATAGAGTATAAAGCACCTTATATATATATACCGGTACTAGCCCGATACTATACCGAGTCGGACACTAGTTCTGCCGGGATACCTATGAACTTAGGCCCTAGTATCTATCCTTCTTCTCATGTGATATTCAGGTGAGCTGTCGTCACAGTTAGGTAGTTTCTATCTATATAATTAAACTTATATATAATCTTTTTAATATATTAATTATATATAAGTAAGATAGTTTTAAGCTTTCTATTATAGAGCACTCTAATACTAAGGAATTACTTAATATTACCTAGAATATATATATTATATTCTATATTTAGATAATCTATAAAGCCTTACTCGAGCTTCTTATCGTTATTATAGAAGAGCACTTATATACTATCTATATAGAATATAACTATTAGTTTATAATCTCTATCTATAAATATATAAGGCTCCTTTAGATATAGAAATAGCTTAAGTTTAGTTAAGGTATTAGCTATGTATTTATACTATAAGTATAGAGAATCTCTTATTCTATAGAGAGCGCGATCGACTCTAAGTACTTTTCCGGGATTAGATCTTCTAAGAGGAAAGAAGTAATATACCCTTTCTCCTTTAATATCTCTTAAGGTATTAATAAATATATTTATAATATTAAAGCACTTAATCTCTAGATTGAAGTATACTATAAGAGCTATTACTATTCGGAATAACTTTATATTAAGCGTATTAGTATAGGTTAAGAAAATTATTACTTCGCTTTAAAGATCCCCTTGTAACGACACAAGGGCTCAAGACAGTATACGAGCAGGAATAAAACAAGTCGGGAGGTCAAGAACGATCCTTAATAGTCTAGTACGAAGGAAACAAAAAGATAAGGAAGGAAGAAGAAGAGAGATAGAGTGCAAGGCACCTTATATATATATACTAGTACTAGTCTGATACTATACCGGGTCGGATACTAGTTATACCGGGATACCTGTGAACTTAGGCCCTGGTGTCTATCCTTCTTCTCATATGATATCCAGGTGAGCTGTCGTCATACTCCTCCGATTACGATTCGAGAGTAATATCTTTTAATATATCTATCTTTATTAGGTTTATACTTAAAAACTTATATTAGAGGAACTAGTATTTATATTATATACTAATCGTATATCTCAGATTCCTAGTAGCTTTATTTCTCTATATTTCCTATCTCTAGATCTATATCTTCAGAAAACTAAGCTTTTATTAGATAGTTCTTAAGATTATTAAATCTCTTTAGTTCTAGAAGGAGATCTACTATCTTAATCTTTAGAAGTTTAAGCTTTCTATTAATATTTAAAAGCTAAGCTTCTAAAGTAATAGCTATTATTAAATTATCTAATTTAAGTATTTAGAGTATTTTAAAAGATACTAAGATTACTTCGTCTATTATTCTTAGGTCTAAGGAACTTCCTACTATATCTATATACTAGTTAAGTATAAGTATAGAGATTTAAGGATCTATTTATAACCTAGGATCGTTTTAGGATTCCTTATAAGCGAGATCGCTCTTAACTTAAGTACCTCGAGTTTCTTTACTCCTGATCTTTCGATTAAGGTTCTCTATATACTTAGAGTTTATTATAATACTTAGTACTTGAAATACTAGAGTACTATTTACTTTCTTTAGATACTTAGGCTTCTTTATAGCTTTCTTCTTAGCTTTTAATTGCTCTCTTCAGAATTTAAGCTTTAAACTTCTAATAATCTCTTAATAGAGTTATTAGAAGATCTAATCGAATCTGATTCTATATCTAACCTGTTAGTCGAATAATCGAGAATCACTTAGTGCCCCTCCGGCGGAGTTTTATATAGGATTCGAACCTTAATCCTAGATAATCGAGGTATTATTAATATAAGTACTTCTTTAGTAACCTGATCAGAAGATATAAGTACTCCTTTAGCGACCTAATTATTTAAGGAGTAAGTATATCGCTTATTCTTAATTTATATATCCCTTTCGCAGTCTATAAGTAGTATTTCTTTACTTATAGCCGGTTCCCCTGAGCTCTATATTATACTTATTATAAGCTCTAGGATTAATATATAATAGCTTTACCCCGCTACCTCTTTATTATATATATCTATTAATAGAGTAGTATCCGGGGTCTAAAAGCTAGTGAAAATAAGCTAATCTCTAGAAGAGTTATTAGTTCCTTTTACCCTTAGATTCTAACTCTCTCGAGTATTATAAGCTTCTGCGAAGTGAACTAAGGGATTAAGGAAATCTTCTGATCTTCTTTTATTTAACCCGATCTCTAAAGAGACTTCTTTAGGAAATACTATTAAGGAGCCTAGCTTAAACTAGTTAAATTTCAGCTTTCTTAATAAGATCGCAGATCGTTTAAGCTTCCTCTTTAATAATTATAGTTCTTTCCTCTAGAGAAGAGATATAGAATTCGTCTTTATTAAAATATATATTCCGCGTAATAATAATCCTTTAGAGCGCGGGAACCTAGATCTTATAGATATTAGAAGCTATATAGCTTACTAAATACCTAATATAAGCTCTCGCTAAGATTTTTAATACTTAATTTTCCTATTATTTTATTCTTTCCTTTATTAATAAGTATACTTTATATCTATATATATAAATTAAGCTCTAATTTAGTCTGAAATCTATAGTTAAGCGAGTAATAATAGCTAGTTCGTAAAATCGGAAATAGTTATAAAACTATCTATTATTCTCTTTAAGAGGTAATCTCTAATCGTTCCCTCTCCTAGGTAATCTATTAAATAGATAAGTAATAACTAAAGCGTACTTAAGACTTAGGAAATCCGGGAGATTAGCTAATAGTTATATATAAACTCCTTTAGATATTATTTCCGATTCTACTCTTTCGATTCTATTATTTAGCTTATATATATAAGCTAGTAAGAGCTCGATTTTAATTCCGAGCTTTAAATACTACTTCTAATAGTATATAAATCCTTGAATTACTATAACCGCTTTCTCTTAATTATATTTGAATATACAGATAGTAAAGCTAAATTACCTCCTTACTTAAGCTTTAAAAGCTTCGAGATACTTAAAGACTTTATTATATTCTTTAGTTCTTAAAGTAAAGATAATAATTAGTCTACTATACTCGTACTAAATTAGAAGTAACTATAATCTCCCCTAATATACTAGAAAGTCGAATAAATCCTATATTATCCTCTAAAATAGATAAGGGGATTTTCTTTCTAGTAGCTATCTATAGATCTTTTATAAAGTGTATATAACTACGTAATACTTATATTTATACTTTCTTACCCCTTTAGTAATTACTACTCCTTAGGCGTAGCTTATAAGCTTCCTAAGAGCGTCTAGTGCAAGATAACTAGCTCTTAGATACTATATCTTCTTATAATCCTTTCTACTAATTACTCTTTAAGCTGATTTTATAATAGATCTCTTAATAGATAAATCTAGAGATAAATATATGTATATAAAGTAGATTACTATACTTATTATACTTAAAGGAGGGAGTTATTTTGAAGGTTAATAGTTTAAACGAACTTTATATTTAAAGAATATAAGATTCTGTTTTCGTTTAAGCTTCCGAATAACTAGGTAAGAGATCTATAGGATTCCTTCTTCTCCTTAGCGTAAGGTATAGTCTAATCTATATTACTAGATCCCTAAGTCTAATAATCGAGCTTCTAAGATAATATTAATATGAAAACTATCTATTATTACGATATTATAAAGCTTAAGGTTAAAGTACTTTCTATCTAGTCCTAAAAGGACTCCTTTTATTAGATAAGTTCCGCGCTTACTAATAGGGATCTAGGAGGTTCTACTCTCTATATAATCAATAATCTCTAACTTAATAAAAGATCTTTTAACTAAGAGATTATAATTATTAACTAAGTTAGTAGCTCTATATTTTTAGAAAGAGTAGATTAAGAAAGAGGATAAGCTCCTCCCTTAACTAGATAGATCACTAGTAATTCTATAAGCTCCTAATTATTATCTAGGAAGAGTATTATAACTAGTTCTACTTTCTTTCTATCTTGCTTTATATTCTTATCTAAGATATTCCCTAGAAAGCTTAACTTATATTTAGAATCTCCTGCTACTTTAATAAGAAGATTATAAGTTACTTAGGAGATCAGTCGATCTATTCTAAAGCTAGTATAGAGATCTTTCTATTTACTAGAGATAAAACGTTAGCGTATTACTAAAGTTACTTTAGGATTCTAAGCTCTAATTGCGATTAGACTACTATCTTTACTCTTTAGCTTATTAAACTAATTCAAGCTCCTAAGCTTTTATTTCTATATTATAGTCTACTTTAGAGCTTCGATTCTCGCTATCTGCGATCTCTTATAGCTATCGTAGTCGGATCTGAAGAAGCTCAGCTAGGGAGACCTAGTCTAGTAGATCTAAGTCTATATATTACTATACTCTGATTATTCTAGCTATAAATTAAACGTAAGAGATCTAATCTAGCTATTACTCTAGCTTTTTGCAGACTATCTTATTACTTAGATTAAGTAGATCATTAGAAGGATCGTTAAAAGATATAGTTTAAGTAGTTAAAAAGCTAATATAAGCTTTATAGAACGTTAATTAATATATTATAAAAAGCTTAAATAAGTAACTTAAGTAATCGAAAGCTAGAAAAAAGCTTTACTTCTATGTATATAACAGGTACCTTTAAAAGCGATATATTAATATATAGCTCTTAACTATAGTATAAAAGTAAAGCAGGCTTTAATAGAGGTGAAAGATCACTTAGAGGAATCAGGAGATAGGAAAATTATAATTATCTCTAAATATTAATTATAGAGAGCGTTATCTCTTCAGAAGAAAAAGAGAAAGCTTACTTTAAATACATAAGGAGATCATATGAGTATACACTAGGCTATACAGGTGATCAGACATAACGTGACTATGCATAACAGGTGAAAGTGTACGACAGATACTTAGTGCAAATAGCCATATATAGCTAGGAGGGTATATATCCTTATAATCTAAGGCCTTCTGATATTATAGGATTCTTCGTAGATATTCCGTCGATATCTGGGGTTTACTAAGGGCTTATAACCGAAATCTAGGGCAGTCTTAATATCTAGGCGCTATAGTAGTAGTAGGTACCGCTAGTACTATTACTAGGTTTACTAGTTTCTTTAGGAGAAGAAATTAAAACGCGAAAGAATTACTTATAGAGAGAGATATAGCTTAATCTCTCCCTACGGTAGTCACTAGAAAAGGAGCTAAACCAGAACCTCTTAAGAAGCGTAGTTATATTATAGAGAAGGTTTAGAAACCTCAGAAGAAAGCTATAGAAGTAGAGGTCTGTGCGCAACTAGCTACTGGAGGTCCAGTGATATCACACCCGGGAAATTAAAATCTGTAGATTTTGCCCAAGTAATTCTCACCGAGAATTAAGCGAGGTTCTCAGAATTCAACACTACTGAAGCATGGTCATTCGTGTTGTGCTTCTCTCATCCAACCTACTAGTGTTTTCATTAGCTAGTTGATTTAGTGATACGGAGAGTCTCCGCTGAGAAGCGGTGACAAATTCATTTGCGGCTTCACGTCTCGCCCATAATACCCAAGCTGGAACTCTACCGCTCTTCGACGAAGATTTCTTTGAGCCACATATCTTTCCATCTTCACTAATGCAAGGCGATAAATGAAATGACCTATAGCCGATGAGTTTATGCGCGAAATTTTACGATATGGGTAGTTGTTTGATGCTGCTGGCGAAGTAGCGGAACCAAAACTTGGTTATCACAGTACAAGAAATGTGTGAGTTCGTTTCAAGGTTAGAGGAAGTCAATTCAAACGTGAAGGCGACATACCCAAAGTATCAAGTCATGTTGATATCCATGTTAAGATCCATAAAAAATGCCACCACTGGTCGAACTTGTTGCGTCTCTGGTTTTTGTTTTGTTGATTTGATCCGATCCAATCACCAGCTGCCGATTTGACCAAAACCACCATCTATTTGACCGACATCGGCCTAGTTTGATCAAACTAGCATAATTGACGAATAAATATAAAGTCATGATATCTCAGATTTCTGAAGACGTGAGGTATGAGGAAGTCTATGCTGGCTGTTAGCGGTCGATATTCCTAGCGAGGTTGATATCCCAGAACCTCCTACTACGATTGCGATTGTTTCGAATAAATGCGGCAAGGCTTGCTCCTCCCCCATCGCTAGAGTTTCGGGCTGGATTCCCAGAATGGGCCGATCATGACTGCCTAACAGGAAACGCAGGATGATGCATAATTTTAAATTGTCAATAATGCATCTTTGACTCGGTCTGTAGAAACCAACGAGCCTCACCAGCCCCAGGAAAGTGTTTGAGCTCAAAGTCGTTAGATACAAGTGGGGCAGTCCAATATATACCAGATGCTTTTTAGCGCTATTGGATAACAGTAATTCCATTCGATATGCGACCGATCAGACTCGAAGTACTATCATTCCGGTTCAGGCCACCACACAAGCTACAAAACCCAGATGTCTCGCAAGAATTGGAGCGAACTCTCATACTGCCCTTTCGTCAGATCAATCTAGAGACTTCCATTCGATGTTGTACTGGCTATCTGCGCGTGATCCATCAACCAATGACGTCGAAGCGTGTTACTAACATGAGCCTGGTACCGGAGAGTGGTCTTTTGGTTTCAATCATTACTCTGATTATATGAGAAGGCTGGGTGTTGCAAAACAGTATTGAGTTCTCCGACCATCAAACAAGTCTCGGAACACATCTCTGACCGCAAAATGACGTTTCGGCATACTTCTACACCTCGTTTCCGGAGAAACAGAAGCAGACTTACATAAGATCATTGCTTTCCGTGTTTACTCACCTGTATCATAGGCGCAGCGTTCATCCGCTTCTTCGCACTGCGTAAAATCAGAACCAACCATACCCATGATAGCCCATAACCCAAGCACAGAGCACAGTTAAACAGCTTTACTTCAGCAAGGTAGAAACTCTTATCTCGTGGCTGATGCCTTGGACGACTGTACAGAAGAATGGCCAAAAAAAACACTTTAAGGGTGGTTATTTTGGTATGGATTTTCAAGCAGCGGCTAGTCGTGGCAAGCAAAGACAAAATTACCATAGTCACGTCCACTTATGAAGGAGCTGTACAATGATAGATTACACAGTACAGCGGCGAGCTAACGCTCGAACCTCTAGCCGTAACTTCTCATGAATGGAGAGCTTCAAGCTCTTACACACTGTAACGGGGTTGAGTTTAGGCTCACACCAACTACGCCATCTGGTCCAAAAGATCACAATATACTGCGCAGCAGTATACGCCTAATACCGTATATATAGACTGACTATTACGAGCCCATTACACACACTTACTTTAATTACGCTTCGACTAAATGGATAGTCGTGGTTTCTTTCCACCCTTGGCAAGTGTCGCTAGAGCAGCACTTGATTCGCTTGACACACAAACTTGCCTTGCCATATACTGCAACAATACGATCGGCACATCAACCCGGGAGTCTTGAATCACCAGCAGACTTCATGGAACGTATTTGATATTGGCATCTTGCGTCTCACCCGCCTACTTCCTGCTTTTTCATTCTAGCTCTGAGAAAATCCATCCATCAAAATTTACATACTACAAAGACACTTACCGAGCCAAATATAAGGTTATCAGAATGTTGATAATCCGCACTCAACCACATCTCGCTTAACACCCCCCGTTTAACCGCCCCTTACATCACGTGTGTAATTCTACACCAGCTGAAGACACGACCAGCTGAAAGCTGTGCAACCACAATTACGCCCATGGCTTCTAAATCGATCTATTGACACAGCAACGGGGTTGGGGACCAAAGTTAAAGTGTGGGGGTCCCACTTGCTCTGGTGTGTATAAGACGATCTCTACCCTACTGATCATTTGCTATACGGATTAATACTCTTTATACGAATACTTAGTTAAACTTAGTACAACTAAGGATAAAAGATTAATAATTAATATTATAGCTCTATAGTAATTATATAAACGTGTCCTTGTGGTTTTATTGAAAAGGAGACACATTGTTTGCGTCTTGCACGATGTTGCAAATTCAGCAGGCAGACCCATGATTTGGATTGAAAGAACTTTCTCAATACTTGGCAAGGCTCCAAAGGTATATTTCATCTTTACTGGAATTCGTAATTTTCACGACCTCGTTAGTCACTTACACACATTACATTTTAATTATCCTGGCCCGGCAGTGAGACAGAGCAGGTTGAGACTAAAAATAATCAAATCAGTATCGAACGACTGGTCAAAATGGCACTTCAGGTCACCGGAAAAACGGGCCTTGTTACTGGGGGCGGGTGTGAGTCTAGCACCTTTCTTTTCTATCGTTCCCTCCGAGGACATCTACTCAATCCTCATTGCAGACCTTCTTGATAGCTCTCTATCTAGATTTCTGGCAAGTTCAATAAAAATCTCTATATACTAATTTCAAGCTATCAATAGCTGGCCACTTTATGCCGCCTCAAAAGCCGGCATATCATCTTTCGTCCACTCTCTAGGTCCCCTCGAAGCACAATGCAACATCCGCTTTGTGGCCGTCGCGCCCGCTATCGTAAACACGCCGATTTGGGCCGAGAGGAGAGGCTGGGTCGATAAGAAAGTGGATGCGTGGATAAGTCCCAGTAGGATTGCTGAGGTTATGTTGGATGTTGTGCAGGGGCATAAAATTGGACGATCTTGAAGGTCGGGTTGGATGATGTGAGGTTTTTCGAGCGCTTAAATGATCCTGGTCCAGATATGAGGAAGAGGGGCTGTAGTGTTGGTCGGATTGGAGGGGGTTTTGTAAGCACGCTTCGTTTGTATGAGGAGAATTTCGGGAAACGATTGTGAAAGGAGAGTGGGAACTCAAGTTCGAAATTGCTGTTATTTGTGTTTCTGTTGTAAAGTAAAAGCGCATAATATTTTTCGCGGATTAACAGAAAAATGTCCGACTATTATGAGTTCTCGTGCATGAGTGGCTTAAGGTTCGGCGAGTTCGTTTGCGCGACGAACGCTGAAGCTCATTAGGTCCTTTTACGACTCGAGTTATTTTCTTTGATTTCGATATGACAGAGTGTTTAGCTGCGGATAACTCAAGAACTATACGGGAAAGTACTTGGAAAACATCTCAGTATCTCGAAGTCATGCTGCCATTGTAGGCAACTACTAGAGAGAGAATTAAGATTTTCCGCATTAACTTTTTTCATGGAGAACATCGAACTGCTTCAATTAATATTTGGATGCCAATGAAGAGTGCGAGTTTTAGCAGGCGGTTTACCCTAGGTACAAATCCACCGATAAGATTTCCGTGCTAAGAATCGTAGCAAATAAGGTGTGCATTGAGTAGATCGATAAAAGGCTTAGTAAAGCAAGCGACTAAGTGGTGCTGGCTTTGCTCTAAGGGCAGTATCTATAGTCATTCCCGTCCGAGTTAGAGCCCTTTCTGGCATAGAACCCTCACCGGTGAATGCTTGCAATATCTATGTCAGAACTTTGGTCCACTAGAGTGCGCTAGTATAGCTGATTAGCGGAGTAAAGTATGTATATATGTGTCAGGAACCCCTTGGAATTCTAATCTATCGGTGCTTGAGTTTAAATATAAATGATGACCCTTGAACATCTAAACACAGGCACATTTTGTCGGCGGCTGTTTACATTGGTGAGCTCCCACTGCCGTGTCACGGAGAGGATAGACTCCTCTATTGTTTAATACTGTTTTGGCTTTCTTTCTGTTCGTCTACTATACTGATACAACAAAAATTGTGCAACTGACTGTGAACTTGAAACAGTCAATAACTTAAGCTACTTCAGAAGAAGGTTGCACCATCGGTTCAACATTCAAATTCCATCAAGTTTGAGTATTTTTTTTTGGCTCCCTACACAATTCACCCGGCTGATCCCGAGCATTTCAAAATGTGTCACAATATTCAAATTCACTATTATGCCTGCGAACACAGTGGAGTATCCAAAATTATTCCATGCGATACTCCCAGTACTTGCGGTGATCCGATCTTGGAAGTGCATAACACTCCCCACGCCTTCCCAGATTTCCGTCCAGACTGTTTCCTCGGAGGCAATTTATTTGTCACGGAAGTCAGCGAGGATGAGCGAGCCGAAATACTTACCTCTCGAGTTTACAAAGAATTCACGTCGAAAAGTGTCTTGTGTCTGGCGGAGTCAATGTTGCGAAGAGCTGAGAGCAATCTAGCCAAGGAAGATGAGCTATATAGCTTTGAAAACCAGGTCACACCAGAAGAGGTATCAGCTTCCATCCACCGCTTGCAGAATTATGCTTTGAATCTATTAGGAGCCTTGTTTTGGCACCAAGTCATTGAGGAGAAGGAGGCACCTGACAAATTCTTTCGCCTTCTCATCATCCAGGTGAAGAATTACATGTTCGCTTTGTGGCACCAAGTCACTGTGAATAAACTCACAGTCCGTAAAAAGGCTAGAACTGGACGACCGAGTTACTTGGAGGCAAAGGTACTGTTTCCAAGCATCACTTCCCTTGAAGCTGACGAGCGCGATTGCGCAATCTGCGGTGACCAGATTGGTATTGCCAATGCGGATGGAGTTACAGAGTATCTTGTCAAGACAAGCTGTGGCCACGTCTTCGGTGTGCAGTGTTTGAGCCAATGGATTTTGGACAATGAGAGCTGCCCATATTGTCGTGGAAGCTTGCTCACTTTTGACGAAAGTGAAGTAAATCTCAAGAAAGAAGCCAATAATGTCAGAAGGAACACCTTGCCGCCCGCGTGGCTTATGACCCTCTTTGGTATAACTTCCCGGTCAATGAAGAGAGACATGGTTCTCTCTCGGTCCAGGGGGGCTGAGACGCTTGCGCTATCAAAGGAATGTTTCCCATAAGTTTAGACTATCTTTCTGACAATCTGTGCAATACCCTTTGAACAGCCCGGCCTCTTTGTAGAAATGATAATATAGAAATTTGCTCCACATTTCCCCAGTCAAGCGTAGATACTAACTGCCAAATTAGTAGAAATTTATGGTACCTCGTGATAGTCTCTTTGCAATCATGATCAAGTAACAAGGCTACACCCGAGGGAAATGCATTCGAGGCCAGCCAAATTCATCTCGAGCGAAGTGATATAGGACAGACATTCTCGAAGTGAAATCAACAATTTAGATTTTCAAGGTTATCAAAAAGTTCGCTGCTTCATGATATTGATTCGCGTAATAATAAAAAATACTTTCGTGACTTTATCATCCACACGTGCTCTTGAAATACATACACAGCTAGAGTGATTAGTGTTAATCTCGACAAGTATATAAGTAGCTATCTGTCAGTTGCTCTTTTATTAACATCAACTACATTTATACATGGAAATTTAAGTCTTGAGCGAAAATTTTCAGTGAACAAAGAAAACTTATCTAGAAATTCTGCTCGGAACGAAAAAGGCGCTTTAGCAATTAGATCCCTACCTAACATACACCTTCCTTTGTACAGTTTAATCTGTTGTATGCAATGCGTCTGTTTCATTGTTCGGAGTGAGTTTCCACTCATGTCTTTATTTTCCTCACGAACGCCCCTTCGGCTTTTGCAATAAATCAGAACCATATTGAGCGTATCGAACGCTTTCAATAGTGACTCTCTTATTGATTTAAGCTATTCGTGAATACAGAGTTTGAACATCCAATACAACATGAGAGGATACTAATAAACTGTCTCGCAACAGAAACAGTTCTAGGTCTGTTTACGAAGAAGTACAAAAATCTAGTAGCAATATATAATGCGGTAAAGGCAGCTCCATATCCTCTTCCTGGACGCAGATTTTTGAACCCTTCTGAAAACGCCACAAATCGCCTACTTCCTCAGCAACACCTTGTGGAGAAAGTCATACACACTCAAAATGTGCCTCCGCCGCGTGCTAAACTATTCCCTCTGCTCGCATTCTGGCATACAATACCTGTTTCCGTGCTCAGATCCTTTCAGTTGCTCGCCAGCTGCACTCGTTGCGTTTACCTTGAAGAAGTCAATATCTGTCCATATCTCTGTCCAAAATGCCTCTTAGATGGCGGTCTAATGTAGGCTTAGCTCAGCGATGCTGTCACGTCATCAGTCAAAGTAAACAAGTACTACCGCGATTTCAGCAGTCGATTCCCTACAGCGACCCGCCTGTGGGAGCTAGCCGGGGCTGATTTAACAAATAATAAAGAAGAGGATATTTTTGCTATAGATGATAGCATTGGTCAATCTAACCTCACGAAGCTAATCGCGGGGGATTTGTATCGTATAATAATCACGTGATTCTGGACTAGGTTAATCGACAAAAAGGTTAGTCCAAGCAGGCAACAACGTCAACTCATCATACCGATCCACAAATTCATTATATTGTCCTATATATACCAAACAGCTCGGGATCTCTACCTTGGAGACACTATCAAGCGTCTGCGACTATAGCAACTGATATATCGTATCTTTCCAGTAGTTATTAGCTCACTACCAAAAGAGGATCGATACTATATTATCTATAGGGAGTATCTTGGTTAGCCTAACCTAGATAGATCAACTGAAGATCTAGTCAGAATAGTTTGCAAATATAACTTTAGTAAATATTATATCTGCTCTTAGATCATAGAGAATAAGAGTTACCATATCTATTGAAGAGACCTTCTAACGTTCAAGGAGACCGAAGAACGATTTACAGCCGCACGAGAACTTATAAGAGCACAAAAGTGTTACCCACCTAGCTTAAGCAGATTCTTAGCATCGACTCTTCTATTGATGATAATGATATACGGCTTCTTAATACGTCGAGTCTTGAAATGTTCTTGATGTTTCGAAGTGTGAAAGAGCTTAGCGTCTTAACATGAAGACAGCACGATTGGTGTGTCTCAATCGCTACCCAGTTCTGCAGAATTAGTCGCCCATTTCTCTTTTTATTTCTTTTCTTACTAACGACTTATCAATCGGTTATTTAGATTATCTACTGATAAAAACTATTTTTCATAAAATTTATCAGTCTCATATACCTATAACAAACCTGGAACTAATTTTGTATATTCCTTAAATAGTTAAGCAAGCTCGGATAATGAAATTAGTTAATAAAAAGTAATAAACCTTTCTCAAATAGTTTATATATTGATAATCGCTTCTAACTCAAGCACTATGAGAGTTTCAGACTGAATTCGCGCTAAGGTCCAGTATCGTATTATGAGCTGGGACCAATTTCTGGGCTGTAGTTTGTCGTGGGTGGGAGGTTCTGTGCTGAAATTCACGTAAGGTAGCTTATTTATTAAGCTGGACTCAAGCTGAGACGGTCTCAAGTCCTTGATCTCCGTGGCCACTTCCTACACGATATCGAGTGCTGTCTTTCTTTCGCATTCCAGCACTTCTACATGCGGAGGAGATTTGTCGTAGGAAAATAGTTGTAGCACCTCTTCTTTGTATTTTTTCGTCTACTTTTGCTATAGGGAGCTCCTTGTATCTCCCAATTTTTAACTCACGCGCGTTCCTCTACAGTTTCTTGAGGACTCTCGAACTTTGTTTGCTTCTGTAAGCCAGAGCTCGCTTAGATCACCAGTCGGGGAATCAGTGTTTTCAAGTTCCACTACAGCACTGATCAGACCTTCTAGTATATCACTAGGATATTTTCGAGTATCTTCTCCACCCTTAGTTTTGTGTCTCCAAGCTGCGCGGTGAGAACAAAGCCTGCAAGCTTCCGGTATGGGCATGGGAGAGAAAGCGGGTCGAAGTCGTCTCACAATGATTAGCAGTTCGTTTATGTTTGCCAGTGATGAAGATCGTTTCGGAGACGCTTTTCGACTGGCGATGTTCCTTCCGTAGAGTCAGACTCCAACCTGTGTGCGAGTCAGTTTGAGCGCTCATAGATAAGTCAAATCGCAGGACTCGTGAACTTACAGATCCCATAAGAAGCCGAAGATTGCAGCAGCATCTCACAGACCATGAAGCTCAGAGTAGTGTGTGCTTAGCATATGGATTGCCCAAAACAGTGGATCTTCCTTGAAAATCACCCTGGGGTCATGGTATGATCCGTCCACCATACCCAACGTGATTCTTCCTGGGACTGTAGCATCAAAGGTGTGCCAGCTCTCAAATACCTCAAGTTAGGGCAATAGTTTGGTAATCCAAGCCGCTTGATCTGCTCCCTTTTCACGTTGAATACCGTGACGAAAAACATCATCGAGACAGACTCAATCTCTGCAGGGGTGAAGCGACCTTACTCGTAACGTTATCCTTTTTAAAGTCGAATTCGACCTCTTGTAGGGAGGGCTATGATGAAGTCGAGGCGTAGTTGCTGCATTTGTTCCCCTTGCACGTCATCCGTGATTGCGAATTGTGAGTTTATGATAGGTTCCTCGAAAGCGCTAGTAGATTATTCGCTTCGAGTAAGGGCAGGACTAAGAACAAGCGACCATTTGTTTATATTTGCCCGCTTTGAGACCTTGGCAGTCGTGTGACCTGACTGTAAAGCATTAGTCGCAACTATGGCCTAGTTGCCTGAATAATTGAGTGAGAAAGATGACATGTCTGTAAATATAGACTTGGAAGTCGTATTTTTGAATGGCACTTTCTTGGTGGCTTTTCACTCACCAGGAGGCTTCTATGCCCAGTCATAGCTGTTCGGTCAATCATGTACAGTTTAATCAATCCCTGCATATCTATAATTGCCAGTTTATATAATGTGTAAATTATTTTAAATCACTGACTTCTGACTTGGTCTCAGGTAAGGTCCATATGATGATCATATCTGCCATTCTTGTTCCGGAAGGACGATACCAAGCAGTATGAGATCTTCGTGCAAAACTGCATACTTCATAGTACAAGCTGATCTCCAGATATTGCCTGAGAAGTATTCTAATTGACAGTTTTGAAAACAGCGTGATATACCACCCACTTCTTATCCACACCATACCAGCCAATCGTGTCTGTTCCTTTTCGAAAGAGATCCATGTTTCGGGGCTGAACTTCGTCCGAGAACGGAAGAGAGCCAGGAATTTTTTTTTCGGGCCAGGACGAGAACGGCGAAGCATAGCCTCGGTATTAGAGACTTGTCGCTTAGATTTCGATCATTTCGCTGTTCGATCCACCCTGGATGTTCGTACTTTGTGTACGCCAAGATCCACCTTTCACGTTAATGTTGGTATGATTCAGGAGAAACCCTTCGATGTTTGTCGTGGACCATGGGCCGGGGGAAAGCGCTGACCTTTTTTGGGATTACCCAGATAACCTTTTGGAATCATCCTCGCTCTCTCCTCTCTTAATTTCTTGGTCCATCTTTTCAATGGAATTGCTATTGATGTTCACTTTCTCACACAAATGCAGAAAGTCTTGGCTGATACTTTGCTTCAGAGCGTCGACAATGCTCTTTGCACCAGCGATACTCTGAGCCCGATCATTACGTAACTGAATAGACGCCTGAGCTTTCTATATTCTACACTGGTTAGCAGACTCGCAATATCTTTGGTCACTGCCGCAGGATCCAAAATCCGGATAGAAAGAGAATCCCTGCCCCGTTGTAGCATTGCGGACCCGCTGGCCTTTGGGTCAGGCTGGACTCATGACGAGAACTTCGTCGTGGGCTCGACAGTGGCGGTTCGAACCATCGAATGGACTGAAATATGATATTGGGTTGACAAGGGGAGGTCGCAGTGGGAAAATAGATTGCAAGAGTAGGAAATCGCTTATGTCTTGAGGGAAAGGTGCTAAAGATATTTATTGTTTACATATCGAGTTAATCTTTAAGAAGAATCCCCCCCTAAAGTGACTGATCGAGCTATTGAATCTTAAGTACCTCAATATACCCTACCAACGCGATAGGCTGCTAGTGGCGATAACAGGCTTTGCAAGCCATCTCGAATAGGAGCTATCATCTGAAAAAGGGATTCATGAAGTGAATTGTCCCTCTGTCCAATGACAGCATAAGCAGTATTTCTCGGTGGCTGAAGGACAAAGAACTTTGGAAATTTACTCTATTTTATACTTGGAGCTTGAACATACTTATGCTACGAATTGTGCTTGCCAAACTTCAAAGCTTTGATATTTGATTAGCAAAAAAACAGCTCAGGCGGACGGTCCCCAGCACCTGCCCCGTGACAAGTCCATGGAACATGAGACTAGAAGTATTGAACTCTGACAAAGCGAGTCAAGAACCTAGTAGAAATGAGATACCAATTGTCAGTCTGCTAAGCCATCAAATATTTAGGCAATATCCTGTGACATCTTCAGGAAACTTACAACGAGTTGCGACTACGAATCAAATCACTTTGTACCCTGCCTGCTCTTTTCCATCCGTGATTTTTTTACACAATCACCAATATGAGAAAGACAAGGGTGGCTGCTTGGTTATCGCAAACCGAGTCCAGTCACGGCTTCTAGCTGCATAGGCAGGTATTGACATGTAGGACATGTCCTTCCTTGTTTGACAGAAGGAGATATTGCACCCTCTTGACGAGATCACCTAGAGACTGAGATGGAATATGGTAAGTGAGCTTAATTTCAGCAATCCCGTGTGGACTTCAAAGTGCAAACATCAAGGTTGAACAACAGCTGTTATTTGGACTTGCTGTTAAACATGTGCTTTCCCTGTTGTTCACTATGGCGAAGCAACAGCAAAGCCTACCAGAAAGTAAGCAAAAGCAAAACACACACAAACCCAAACATCTAACTCTCAAGCACCGATAATCATAAACCTGGATAAACATAAACCTTCAAAGTCAAACCAAAGGCAACACCTAAAGCAAAACCTAAACCACAGTCCAAACGATAGTAATCACGCTCAGCATCCGAACCCAAGCCTGAGCAGCCCAAGGCCTCATTTGAAGTCGAGTTTATTGGAGAAATACGTCCTGCACCACCGGAATCTTGGATTCAAGCCGTGGACTACACTCGAAGAAGTAAGTACTCATGGTGGAGACTATGCGTAATGTTACATCCCGATGTAAAAGATCTGAGATGTGGCGCAAAATCCTATGGCTGAGAGAGCAATGACCCTGATTAACGAAGCATATGAAACTTTTTTCAGAAAGAAACCTGAGGTATGGTTGGGGAAGTATGATCCTCGATACGGGTATGGATAGAGCATTGCCAGGAAGATGCTAGGCTGGGTCTCGAAGTCAAATTTGGATGTTGTTTAGGACGATGGGGAGGAATTGAAACGAAAGCAAGAGAAGTGTCGGGAGCGTGTGGGAAAAAAAGGCCGTGAATGAGGGAATATAATTCGAGGCTTGGTGAAGAAGATGTGGAAGGAGAGGGGGGGGATGGGAGAGGTAAATTTGGGTTGATGGTGTGTATTTGCTTGCTTGACAAGACATTGCCAACCATCGTGAGTGATTAAATGGGGTAGTGGGATACGTGATGGAGGAGAGGGAATGGAGGATTGAAAGAGGGATGAGCCGAGGAATGAGTATGAGGACAGAGTGGAAACCTTAGAATTTTGTGGGTTATGATATACGCAGCATGCTTTGAGAGTTTCGGTTGCTAAAGAAGTAAACAATGTGGTGAAGAAGGCAAAGGCAACATGTAACCCTAGAGCATATTGCGCATATCCTGTCCCCGCATGATACAGAGTGCGCAGCGCTGTATCTCCACTCTGGGCGAGGGACAAGATGTTATTTATTTCACTAATGATCATCGCCCCTGTGTTCTCGGGGAGACCTGTAGTATGGGCCGTGAGAAAGTGGTTCCGGCTTTTTGACTTTTCAGGTGGCCACTTTTGATCTGGCGGCGAATTTTGGCATTTTCCTTGAGGATCTTTACTTGACTTTTCAAAGGAAGAGCGGCATGAGGTTTTTTTCTTCGTTAAAGTCTAAAATAGCACTTTCAAACCACAAATCTTTACAGGCTCCTTAAGCACTCTCAGCGATCTTCAGCAACCCCTCAAGATTAATACTCTTCGGTCTCTCAATAGGAAGACCTAACGCACGATCCCAAATCAACTGAGCCAGTGGCCCCAAGCCTCTGCTAACACCGAATGTAGCAGTGTAGTACAATGTCTCGTGGAAGCCATAGTGATGGAACAAAACTCCAGAACTCGAGTCCACATTCGGGTAAGGGTTCTTGGTCTTTCCGTGCTCCTTGAGCACTTCGGGGGCGATCTCGGAGTTCTTCTTGACAAGTTGAAAGACGGGATCTTTAGCGATTTCGGGGCGGGAGGAGGCATAATCCATCAAGGCTTCAAATCGGGGGTCGGGTTTACGGAGGACGGCGTGTCCGTACCCAGGCACGACGCGGCCGGATTTGAGAGTGGACCAGAGGTAGTCGGAGACGTCTTTGTCGCTGAATTTCGTTCCGACATGCTCTTGCATTTGAAGGATCCATCGAAGGACTTCTTGAGCGGCAAGACTGTAAGGTGTTAGTAATGTTTAAGGTATTGGTACATGGTTCTTACCCGTGAAGCGGTCCAGCGAGACCTTGAAGACCAGCACTGTAACTCAGGAATGGATCGCTCAGTGCGCTGCCAACCAAATGAGTGGCATGAGCAGAGACATTTCCCCCTTCGTGATCACCATGGAGAGCCAAATAAAGCCTCAGAAGATCCTGGAAGTTCTCATTCTCCTTTCCCCCTTTCCCAAGCATAGCAGCAAAGTTATAAGACCAATCCTGCTCCAAGTCAACCTTTGCCGGTAGTGCTCCACCGCCTTGGTAAGAGTTTTGGTAGATTTTGGCGGCAATTGTTGGAAGCTTAGCGAGTAGAGAAATACTGTCATCGAAAGTTGGCTCCCAGTAATCGGCCTTGTTGATACCTGCCTCATAAGCCTTGGCGAACTGGGAAGTGTGAGATAGGGCTGAGACCGAAATGGCAAATTGTGTCATGGGGTGAAGATCCTTAGGGAAGTTGTCGAGCATCTTGTTGACGAAGTCGGGAAGTTCTGACTTCTCGGCCAATTCGCGTGAAAATCCTCGGACTTGGTTGGTGGATGGAACTTGCCCAGTCAACAGCAGCCAGAACATAGCTTCTGGCAACATTTCTGTGCCAGTGGTACCCTTTGGAAGCTCTTTTTGACAGTCCTTGATCGTACGGCCGTGAAATCTGATGCCTTCATTTGCATCAAGTACTGATCCTTCCCAGACCATAGCCTTCAATCCTCTGTCACCAAGTCAGACATGGATTCAAGACATATATATTGCTCGCCTTTACCTCATGCCTCCAATTGTGTTTTCGACTTTGACATCTCCAATGACCTTGCCTCCCAATGCCTTGACTTTCTTCAATAGCTCCCTCTTGGCTGGGAGGACCTCCTTGAAGGTTGTCTTCAAATCCGGCTCAGAGGATGTGGCATAGCTTCGGTTGGCAGGAACGATTGCAGGTCGGACAGCGATGGGCTAGAGCACAGTTAGCACCCGAATGGCAAAAGTTCACGAAGATGCTTACTCTGAATGCCCTCAATGCCGACGAGCCAGCTCTGGTATTCACAGCCATGATGGAGCACGGATGAGCGCGGGGTATTGTACTGTGGGTGTGGGGTAGCTCCGAAGCTCTATTATAGCAATTGAGATTCAAACTTTATTTGAATTTCTTTACAACGGTGAACTTGCGTTGAATATGACCTGCGGTGATATTGTTCAATAGTTGGATGACTTCATAAAAGAATGCAAACAGCTCTAGAGCTCCGAGTCGGTCAAGCAGGTACTAACCCAAGCCCGTCCGCTAGAGTTACCGAGGTCATCGATCCCCCGCCTCTAGCCGTCCAGCCGTCTGGACCTCCCCTACCTGTGGAGCGTAATCGGCCAGGACAGCTCAACTCGCTCAACTGCATTCGATCGCTATTGATTGAATTGCTATGAAGCCATTACTTTGCCCCATTTCATTTTTTGTTCAACAAAGATAGATAGAAGTATATCTCCGCGCTACTTCTCATAACCCCTTTGCTTCCTGACAATTCTTCACAATGCTGCGCAGAGTAGCTTCAACAATCCCTCGGCGAGTGGTAGCTGCGAGAGCTTCGAATATTTACATACGAAACCTCTCGATATCTGCCAAAAGAATGTCTGCATTAAAACCTCTCGAGAATAGCATATCTGCCGCCCTTCCTTCCGACTCCTTTCAGCTCCTGCCTGAATCCCAGAAAGCTGGCGCGGCCGAAGATGCTCTGTATGAACAACAATTAAAGGACGTGGAAGCTTGGTGGGCAAGTCCAAGATATGAGGGAATCAAGAGGCCATATTCTGCCGAAGCTGTGGTTTCGAAACGTGGGAGCCAGTTACAATCATATCCAAGTTCGGTCATGGCGAGGAAACTGTTCAATTTGATTAGAGAAAGGGAAGCAAAGGGAGAGCCAATACATACAAGTATGTGCAGCCAGAAAACAAATCAATAGAATCTTTGCTGATATTCTGCAGTGGGCGCCATTGATCCTGTACAAATGACACAACAAGCGCCGAATCAAGAAGTCCTATACATTTCCGGATGGGCATGCTCTTCAGTTCTTACAACCACAAACGAAGTCTCCCCAGATTTTGGCGACTATCCCTATAATACTGTTCCAAACCAAGTTCAGAGGCTTGCCAAAGCTCAATCAATGCACGATCGGAAGCATTGGGATGCGAGGAGGAAGCTGAGCCCCGAAGAGAGAGCAAAAACACCATATGTAGATTATCTACGACCAATTATTGCAGATGGAGATACTGGCCATGGTGGACTTTCAGCAGTGTTGAAGCTCGCCAAGCTCTTCGCTGAGAACGGCGCTGCTGCAGTACATTTCGAAGACCAGATGCATGGTGGGAAGAAGTGCGGACATCTTGCTGGCAAGGTCTTGGTACCGGTTGGGGAGCATATAAATCGACTTGTGGCCGCTCGCTTCCAGTGGGACGTGATGGGATCAGAGAATCTAGTCATTGCTAGAACTGATTCGGAAAGTGGCAAGCTACTCAGCAGTGCCATTGATGTTAGAGACCATGAATTTATCCTCGGAGTCGCGGAGGAAGGCATCGAACCTCTTGCGGAGACTCTCCAGGGAATGGAATTGAAGGGAGCATCAGGTGCTGAAATCGACACATTTGAGGCCAACTGGGTAAAGAACACCAAGTTACTGTCTTGCGACGAGGCTGTTGTAAAGCAGTTAGAAGCAAACGGAGTTTCGAAGGAAGACATCAACACATACCTCAAGACGACTGCAAATAATCGAGACACGTCAATCAGTAAGCGATTGCAACTCGCCTCGAAATTTACCGATAAGCCCGTATATTTCAATATCGACATCCCCAGAACAAGAGAAGGATTTTATCACTACCGCGCCGGCATGACAGCAGCCACAAAGCGTGCTATCGAATATGCACCATACGCCGACCTCCTCTGGGTCGAGACCGGCGATCCAAGCGTTAAGAATGCCGCTCAGTTCTCTGGCGAAATCCGAGCCAAACATCCCGGCAAGGGATTAGTATATAACCTCTCTCCATCATTCAACTGGATGGGCCACGGTTTCTCAGACGAGACTCTTAAGTCCTTCATCTGGGATATCGCTAAGCATGGCTTCGTTCTCCAGCTCATCTCCCTCGCTGGTTTGCATAGTACAGCTACGATATCGAATGAGTTGAGTAAATCGTTCAAGGACGATGGAATGCTTGCCTATGTCAATTTGGTGCAGAAGAGGGAAAAGGAGCTGGGAGTTGATGTTCTTACACATCAGAAATGGAGTGGTGCGTCATATATTGATGGTATTTTGGGCGCTATTCAGAGTGGAAGCAGTAGCAGTAAGAGTATGGGAGACGGAAATACTGAGGGGCAGTTTTAGATGTGGCTATGCACATGCGGCGATGATGAGGTTCTGAGTATACCAGTCGCGAAGCATGTTTTGGCCTGCCTTCCTGCTCCTTTCTGTTATCTGTGTCGTGCTTTTCGTCGCTTTGTTTCCCCCGCGCTGTTTCCTGCGCTGCTTCTCTCTATTTTCAATCCGTCCCACCATGGCCGGCCTACTGGGGCTGCTACTATTGTAACACTGCCGTGACTATCATATTGGCTTCACAATCGATCCCATCGTTTGCTCATTTGCAACAGAGAAGGGCAGGAGCTGTGTCAAATTTATCACTTCGTCTCGTGAGGCAGATTTCCCTCACTACACGATTGCAGGTGCCAATGGATTTCTCACGTGTTCAACCTTTCCAAATCACTTCGCATCGATATGTCAATTTATGGCGTGTCCGAAAAAGGATCTATGATGAACCCAATATTTTCTATTCTGTCCGTCATTCAAACTATCGCAGTATCGCTATACCAATGAGTCAAATACCACAGAACCTCTAAGACATTGACTGACTCGGGTGGTGCATATGCATCTGGTGCCAATTGCAGAACCACGTGTTCCCCACCGCAAGTCTCAACATTTCCCCAAGCATCAACCCCTCATCGCTCTGTCGGATAGCCTTTACCCCAGGTCCAGTTACCCCACAATACTCTTCATAAGCACAATCCCACTCTTATTAACATATATACTGTTGACTACCACACTACCTCATGACAATCAGCTCATACCCAACTTGTCTCATTGAACTAATCATCCTATTAATGGGCAACTCGAACCCAATATCGATTTCAGTCTGTCCAGCAACACCACTCGAGCTCCCTATTCTCTCACGTCTCGATATCGCGGCCAATTCAAGCCATCCACTCATCTCTCAATCCTTCCAATATCCGTTCCAAGCTCTGAAACTCTGGCTTGCACATCTCCAATTCTGTTATGAGCGGCCGAAGGAGTATATGATTCTGGTTGCGAAATTAAGTTCTGGGAAGAGCAAAAGAGAGCAGGATTTGAAGGTTGAGATTGAGGTTGAGGTTGCGGAGGGGGAGAAGTTAGAGTTGGAGAGAAGCGCGAGTATTGATTCGGGTGTTGATGTCTCGCTCGGGTCGCTTATGTCTAAGTGTGGTGATGAGGAGGACACGGATGAGCAGAAGGATGATGGGGAAGGAGAGATCGTCGGGTTTATGATGTGGAGAGTTTGCAAAAGCCAGGAAGAGAGGGAGGAAAGTGTGGGGAGAGATGACGAATGGGATTGGATATCCCAGTTACCAAAAGGAACAGATCTGAAGCAATGGAAACGGTATGTGGAAGTTATGAGTTCGGAGAGTGGAATTGGGGATGGGGATGTTGGTGAGTTCTACATCTCCGTTGGTCTCTCCGAGACCCGTGTTCTGAACATTCATATCGCCTAGGCCTTTCATATCTTGCAGCCTTGATATGTTGGTGTAAGAGCTTTCACTAATCATCCTAACAGAGATCCTCAAACTCGTCGTCCTACCACGCTACCAAGGTCGAGGTATTGGGACTCGACTCCTCCAGTTTTTCTTCAGCAATCTCTCATCCCCATTCTCATCCGCCCTCGACAAACCCACGCTTTCTCATCCCACAAAAATCCGTGTCCGAGCTTCTCGTAGTGCAAAGACCCTTTATGAGAAATTCGGATGGACAGTTGCGAAAGAATATACTCTCGACCTGAGGGCTGGAGGAAGAGGGAGGGCGTATGTTGATTTTGAGATGCTGAGGGTCGTCTGAAAGGCTGAGTGGCGTGTTTCCTGGGAACCGGTTTTCTTTATGTTTGGAGTTACCGAATTTACGGTATCCGTGCGATTGAATTTGAAGTTCAGGTAACCATCGTGTGAGATTGACTCACCTGCGACGACGTCACGGGCTCCGTCAATCCACCGAACCTTGTATTAGCTATGTTCGCGATAATGCCCAATTCGATATAATCAGTATCCTAGAGGTCCAGACGGACAGCGACTTCCCTCAGTCCTACACCTTCGACAGTAATAGAGGTTCTGACATACACATCGAAGCAGGGGTTTCTCTGTATCATTTCTGGGCAATCGGGAAGCTTAGCAAAGTCTTCACGTGTTAGGTGTATTTTCATAGGGTATTCCCAACGTCTTTCAGATAGCCGAGGGACGACTTCAACTTGCTTCGGGCTTGAGGCATGTTGCTTGTATGTAGTGCTGGGGGTCGATGGGAGGATTGCCAAGTTCGGATGCTGCCAGTAGTCTTGTTGTTCGTGGTACACTTGGGAGCTTGCTTGGCTTGACTGTGATGAGGGATTTGCTTTTCGAAAGTCGATTATTTTGGTTATTGATGTTGTGAATTGAAGAGTGTTAGTTGATGTTGTAAGTTCAAGAATGTGTATTGATGATAATGATGGTCGCGGAGGATCATAGGAGGAGAGGCCCTTTAAGTACGAACGTAGTAAACCCCACCTGTCATGTAAGGCAATAACGAAAGATTAGACTGCAAAAATCTACTGGTAAATGGTGTACGATCGAACATTATATGAAGTATCTGAAATGGGTAGTACAATGTGGTTGTTTACCTCGCTTAATATAGTCACTACGGAAGTCCGTGATAAAGCATGGGAATAATTTGATGTCTTTAGATCCAACAGCTAAATGTCTCCTGACTAAATCGCCGGCATTTTCTGCTGGTTTAAAGGTCTACCACCCCGAAAGTCCTGGCATTACATGTTGTTGAATTCAAAACCACGATGTGCTGAAGAAGTTAGTGACGTTGAAATGTTTCCAAAAACAATGTTTTGGAATGCCTTGGCGCAACAGAAATCTGACTTACATCTTTTTTGATAAAGGAATTAATTTGCTCATCATAGATAGGGAGCGTGAAAGGGCTTCCTTTCTAATACCGTAATTAACGGTAGTCAGCCAGCTGTGGCGCTGGCGAAACCACCACCATCATCGCAGGAATTCCCGAATGGTATTGTACTATCCTCCCAAAGCTAGCCGCTGGTCGTATTTCACTGAAGCAAGCCCGTCAATAATGCTAGGTCAATATCAAGAGTCAAGCCTTAAGTCATGGATCTCAGTGGTTGCTATTCAGAGTCTTGAGATGCTTTCGTGATGTCGATCTTATACTCTTTGACTGTGATGGCCATATGGTCAGATTTAAGAGAAAAGTAATGATGACCTCAGTCAGGCGAGGACTGGGTGGTTTTACTTCTATATCGTATGTCGAGATATTAGGTGGTGTATAAGCTGTGAGTGTTGATTCATAATAATGTCACATCACCTCATTATCAACTGTGGAGAGAGCCTAGTATATCGCAAAATGCTATCACATATCAACGATAACGCGGATGAATTCTGTATCAGAGTTAAACCTGTGATAGAAAGGCACTCTAGCGGCAGTATCGCGGATAACTTAGCATGTCAAGTTCCGGATGGAAAGGGTTTTATATGGGTCTAGCTTCTGAGTCCTTGATATTCCTGGACAGTACGTGACGTATCACGTGGAAGTCCTTACCCTTTTGATGGTTCTATCGAAGTAGTAAATCCAGATGTTGACTTTGCTACAGTACGAGATTCCCAAGTCCCTTCGCGCAGGATGATTTTTGCCGCGACTGGAACAGACTTACCATTCAGACCATCCTCGTGAACATGCAGTAAGATAGTGGAACAAAGATGGTTTTAATCAAAAGGATCAGTATTAGCAAGACAGAAAGCTACGTCTAAAAGTGTTCTTCTCTCTGCATTCGACCATATGTAAGTCTCTGCACAAACTACATACCACACAGCAGTGACCGCACAAATCCAACTCGCTCATGAACAAACGAAAATCGAATAGTCTCATACTACAGAAGAAAAACATATATGAATACCAACCAAATCATACCACAGTCGATATCGGCCCAGCAGAAGTCCACTGATCTGTCACCGTCCCCGTAACCGTAACACTCGTCGCCGCATACAGATTAAACATATTCCCCCCTCCACACGAGACTTTCGGATCACCCTTACAAGCCATATTACACGCCTTTGAACCTACCAAAGATACGGGCTGTGGTTTCGGAGCCTGGGTCGCAGCGTAGCATTCTCGGCCGTATTCTAGTCCGACGTAGAGGAGTGATGTAGCTGGGCTAGCGAACCGACGGACCAAGGCTGATGAGATGCAGAGGTCGGGTGTCATGCTGTCGTTGCTGAAGAGTTTGGGCATGCTGTGCCCGGCGAAGGGACCGGTGGATGGGTTGTTATAGCAGCCTATAGGGAAGAAGCCACGGATGGCAGAAATGGTTGAGCTAGCTATTGTGGATAGCGTGGAGGTTTGGCTGATGGTGGTGGGAGGAGACGTTGTTGATGGAGCGGTCGTAGCGACTGATATTGTGGGTAGTAATGTGGAGGAGGAGGAAATGGCTATAACTGAGGAGGACGTGCTTGTAGTAGGAGGTATTTCGGGTAGCAAGATTGAAGGCATTGAACTCGAAGATGAGAGTACCGACGGCGAGACTACATCAGAAGACGTGAAACTCGAAGATGGCAACTCTGGAGTGATTGGTGAATTTGTCGAAGACAATAATGAGACAGAATTCGACGTTGACGATTGGGTCGAGCTCGATGAGCTGGAGGAGATAGCCGCCGGGCCTGACAAGAGGCTAGATGAGCTGGCTGTGGTGCTCGTTGATACCACTGTCGACGAGATGGAGGGGCTAGAAGAGGCAATTACAAGGCTTGATAACAGTATGCTAGTGGCTGTAGAAGATAATACTTCTATGCTTGAGAAGCTACTGGATGAACTGAAAATATCTATCGACGAGCTGGAAGACCCGCTAGATAGGCTGGATGTGACGCTCGCTACTACATTTATCGACAGAGAATTACTGATGCTGGAAAAAGACGTTCCTGAAGATGATGTACCTGAGCTCTGTGAAACTTTTGATGAAGACGAGGATGATATTGAGGAAGAGACAGGGGGAGCTCCGGGAATACTGTCTGGACCTGGAGTATATCGAGTTTGGTCGTAGAACACCGAGATGTAGGTGCCATCGCCTCCACATGGTTGACTAAAATCACCAGGACAGCTCCAGGCACATTTCTTCGCTTTTTCTTCGGTACTGGGCAGATCAGCGCAGTGTTATTAGAAGACGTTAACTTACTATCTGAGATATGTTGGAGGTGTATTCCCACACTAAATAACGTTAGTAGAATAACCTCGTTTCCACTTGCGTTAGAAGCTTACCCAGCACTCGGTATCTGTGATCTGTTAGCTTCATAATCGAAAGCGTACAAGATTACATACGATACTCAGTTCCGGCGAATCTGTACCCTCCAGTCAAACACTGCTTCTGGCACCATCCATTCTCGTTTGAGGCAGAGTTCTGACCCTTGCTGAAAAGACGACCGCCGCCGTCCCAGTAACATCCAAGGTACATGTACTGAGATGTTCCGTTCGCAAGAAGTGGGCCAACCTGCTGAGTGATAATATTGGCAGTTATCGCTACATCATGTACTCCGAAAGTGACATCGCTGCCAAGCAGTTAGCCACGCTCCAGCATATCAACGAGAGACTTACTCAGTATTCAAGATCCAAACATCTGATACTTTATGATCTGGTCGGTTTACACCTATCGGAGCAGCGACAATAGATACCTGGCCCAATACGCAGGCATTGACATCAATGAATTGTCCCTCGTGCAAATCCGTAAAAGAATTTGGAGCGAGAAGCTCAGTGCCGACTGGAGGTTTACTCTTGGTAATTGCTAGAGCAGATCCACCTTTGTTGCAAAGACGAATGTTCTTCGACCGGGTCGTCCCATCTACAACATTGCCAAAGTCCATGATTAGTGGCTCGGTAAAGTCCCAGCCTCCTTCGAGGGTTGAAACTGAGATGTTTGCAAGTGGAGATGTAGACGCTGAGCCGGAAATAATGATGTATTCTGCTCCTCCTGTAGTCCAGATCTCAACAAAGGAATGGTATGTGCCAGTCACACTTGCGAGGAACTTTACTGCAACAGTGAGAGATCCGCCACTTGCGACGATGTCTCCAGTCTTTGGAAATTGTGCAGATGTGAAGCCGTTCCCGAGGACGCCATTTGTGATGTTGGTCCATTGAACATTACCGACAATTTCATTTGACCAAGCTGTACCTAAGACTGTGAGAGATTGAGCTCCTACGTTCGACAAAATGAACGATGCTGTTTGTCCAGAGGGAGCACCTGCTGACCCAAGGACAATACCGCCAAGATCGATCTCGTTTGGAGTGATTGTCATAAATGCGTTTTGTGAGACGACTCTTCCTGTCAATGAGATTGGAAGCACAGTACTGTACTTGGGGACGCCATTCGTGGTGAGGATGTTGAGACTGCTACTCTCCACACCTGGAATAACTTTTCCAAATGATGCTTGCGGCACATCTTGCAAAGTGGCTAACCTCAAGTCCCAAGTAACAGGAAATGAGAAGGTTGCACCTTGGACCAGTGCTCCCTGAGGAAGGGTAAAGTTATCGCACTTCCAATTCGCATTTCCAGTGGTGCAGCCGTTGACCTTTGAGATGGGAATAAGTGCTTTACAGTTCACAGTCCGAGTGGCTGTAGTACCAATCGTAAGATCTCCAAAGCTTATTGGATCTGTGCAATTAAGGGGTAATGCAACTGGTGACCCAAGACACATGATATTGCCATTACTGTCACTTGTGTAAAGCCGGCCATCTCCAAAAGCTGGTCTCTGAAACTTATTCAGCCCACCGGTTGCTGGAAGTGGAATTGGTTGAAGTATTCCGTTGACTGGCACCGCGTTATACGCCTGCAGTCCCAGATTAGGATCAGAGATCCAGAGAATACCCGTTCCAATCTGTCCTTTGTACGTAGTCGTGGTAGGGATTCCGATACCAACTCTACCAGCTGCTGGGCCATTCGTTCGACCAACAAACGTGAATGAAGGGGCTCCGTTCGAGTCCAGGCCCATTTTGTAGCAGGCCGTGGCTCCCCCAGTTGGCGTGAAATAGATAAAACCACCTTCCAGAGGATACGAGCCAACACCAGCGAAAACCGTTCCTCCAGCAGAGATCGTCTGAATGACGTTGTCGGTTCCCCCTGGTCCCTGCTTGAATCCTCCAAGATTGTTTGCGTTCATGACGTAAGCCTTCATGTTTTTGCCCAACGTGACGGCCATCCTAGATACGCCGGTTCCTTTGAATACCGCTGGGTCTAGAAGGGTAACACCGGATGAACCCAAGTCACGATCTGCTGCGTCCATTGAAATGTATTCATAGGGCTCGAAATAATCGTTCAGCGATATTTTTCCCTGTGGTGAAACACTAAAACTACCAACAATCTCATCTAAAGTTGAGAGAGGAGTTCTGCCGGACGCTCCGACATCACCGTTGGCATGACCCTGGCCATTGCTATGACTGATCAACTCTGGACTTCGGAAAGACTCGAAAGCGTTTGACTTACCCTGTAGTTAAGAAAAAGCGGTTTCCATCAACAGCAAGGCCCATCCCACCTTGCCAGATCCCAGCTTTTCCTCCTTTCTCTACTAGAAGATCATTTTGGACCGGAGAAGCTCCAGGACTCGATTCCATTGCAAACATCGACGTGATTCCTACATAGTATTAGCAGAATTACATAGTTAGAGGACGTAAGTCATACCAACACCTGGCGTTGTGCTGACGGCGACAACCATTCCCGTGTAGTTGAAAAGATCACAGTGGCCGCCAAAGCCACCAAGTACTATGCCATTGACCATTGCTAAAGATGGTCGTTGTAGGACAGCACCACCGACGAAGTATCTGCTTATTTTAGTATCAGGGGGGACAAATATGACGATACCACGGACCTCGTTGCGTCATTATCAGCACTGTGACCATCAATCAAAACAGGAAATCCAGGCCTGTCTTGTAAAGTTTGAACATCAACACCATAGAATCGGTAGATACCTGAGATTTTGGTCAGAAAGCAACATCTTCAGAAACACTGGTTTGTCAAGGAACTCGCCATTAGCCAAGCCACCACTTGCTGCACCATTTTTGTAACCTTTTGAGAAGAAATATGCCGTGTTTGTGCTTGGGTCAATGATTGGAGTTCCCTTGTTGGATATCAGCGACTACGTGTTTATATTCTTCCATCATAACTTACAATAATTCCAATGTAGTCGGGAATATCTGTGCACCCAATGTCCGCTTGCAAAAATGGGGGCTGAAGAGTCCTAGAATTCAGAAGAGTTCCGTTGACGGCGTCGAGGGTTCGAATGACGTTCTGAGCGGATGCTATGAAGACGAGCTGAGATGCACCAGGAGGTGTGTAAACTAGCGGCTTCGCGTACCAACGCTCTTTCTTTCCATAAGTGTTCTTCCATAGCATACCGAATATCGCAGATCCCACGGTGTTAGGGTGCATATTGTGGTTGTCTAAATAGCCTGATTGCGATGGGTCTGCATCTTGAATCTCGTCTGTCGAAGCCAGAGATCGAACGACAACAGGCACAAAGGCCAGAAAGGAGAACAGTTTCATCCACATGGTGCCAGATGGTCCAAACGTCCCCCCGTACAGTTTCAAAAAACTTACTGAATCACGACAGATTGAATAGAGCGACCTTCAAGCCAATAGAGGGACGACAGGATTCAAGAGCAAAGGAGCCAATTGAAGGTGATGTGGAAAGTCCATTGAAATAAAATGCTAGCGGCAGGAAGATGAATGCAATATACAAATTTGTTGTGATATTTGTCTGCACCTGTGTGACTTGCCATCGACACCCATCGTGCATTGCACAGCATACTGTCAGCACTAGCTCCAATAAAGACATCTGGGGAGGGTTGGGGAAAGTGGTTGGATACCTCAACTAACGAGCGCCGGGGCTGAGATTGCCAGGGCAGTCCAAGAATTGAATCTAGACATATAAGACCAAATTTCAGGGCTGAAGTAGGATATGTGTGTGACGCTGCGAGGCGCCCGATACGGGATGTCTTGGATGCGCCACGTTGTTGTGTTATCGTGAAGTTAACGTAGTCTCGGCTAAATCCAACCGCATTCGTCGATCGGATTCGGAACTCCGCACTGCTTATCGTCGATTCTCGTATAACGTGCTTATCAGTGATGGCTGGATGTACATGGACATGTCTAGAGGGCATTTTCGATGTTTTCCGTCTGCAGATAATCAATAGTATATGTCACTTGACTCGTACCTTGAGGTGTTATATGACCTAAAACGGCAACGGCTAGAACCTCGCTTCAACCAATGCTCAGATGACCACAATTCGAAGCCTCGATGGATCCTGCTTCCCCCAGGTATTTGCTAGCTACATGCAAGATTCTAACTCGGATGGGAAGCATTTATTGACGGAGACGAGGCTTCTTGCACCCCTACCGAACATGCTCAAGAGATTGCTGTGAAATACATGCAAGACAAGTCGGATAGGGGTTGAATCTTCCTGAATCTGGGTTATACTGACAATAGGTATACTGCGGGCTGAGGCACCGCTATCTAAAAGTTCCCATTCATTCAGAGCTGAGTCCCACGTGAAGTGTTTATGTCAATCGAAACTATCAAACCTAGCTCATTTCACTTCCTCCATATCTTGGATTGAGGTGTAGATGTGGACGTGGGGGTTTGGAGTGTGAATGGAAGGATGGAAGTGTGAGCTGCCTGGCGTTTGGAATTTGAGAAATCGAGCGTGCCTGGTGTTGTCCATTTAGAGATTTGACGGAGCCTGAGATCGACTCCGCATGGTTGTTGTTGGATCGCGACGTTGCGGAGGCTAAGTACTAGTTTGCGGGTGATGATTTCGAGACCGCTGAGCATCATGGTGGGGGTGGGAGGTGAGTGGAGTTTAAACACACTAGGAGAGAGATGGGAGAATGGTCAAACGTGAGGTTTTTGTATACCTTCTGAGAGTTGACAACAGGAGGGAATTTACATCGATGGATCGAACGTTGCGATTGTGTTTGTATGATGATTATTGGTTTGTAATGAAGTTACGAACTCGCGAGTCGGCGCATTTGTCTGAGCAATTCCTTGGCAACATCGCGAGTTCAAACCTCTCCACCTGTGACTGTGCAGAAAGGGCTTGGATACTTGGACTCTCGGATTTTTGCTGTTAATTAGTATTATTATTTCTTGATTTCCATTATTGTCTCCAATCTTGCTCAACAAGACGGACAGTCATAAGACTGATGATCCTCGGACTATCCAGCCTCCATGTCTTGCTTTGTACACCCATGTTATCGTAGATGTGTTAGACTACCATGTATAATGCCGCTAATCTGTTGTTAGAAAACAATCACTTTCGTGTGCATTAGACGTATATTAACTTTTCGATATCCCTCCACTCCTTCAAACCCATATTGTGACAATCCCCCCAAAAGTGACTTGATTTTCACATCGCATAGCTTATTTGTACATAATAGGGAATTTCAACGTGGAGACCAATCATGACGAGGATCTGATCTGTCAAACGCCTCTATCCGGGGCAAGCTCTGTAGAGACAATGCTGGCCTCCTAGATTGTACGTAGGGATAGTTGAAGGTACCAAAGATATCTAAGCTCAGCAGCTCATCAGACGTGAGCTCCCCACGGCTCGAGACTGAGCCTCTCGCATTCCCGTCTTCATACAGAGACCATTGCAATGAATATGCAGATCTGTTACCCTCGTTAGATTCGGTATTCTGGTCGGTGCATTCAGACTTACCTCCGCATTTCACTGACTCTAGTAGCAACAGCGGGGTTTGTTTCGCGAATCAGAGGATCCAACAGCTCCCAGTATCTCGTCGCAACTGGCCAGTATTTCCCAAGCTGGCGCAAAGTGTCCATAAAGAAGAATATGTTACTGTCCAGAATATGACTCTCAACAGATGCGTGGATCAGTAAGAGCCGAATCGCTATCCACATCGCCAACGCGAATCCCGGCCCAAGTAAGTCAAGCATATCAGTATTTACCACATCGAGAGTGAGCTCCTTCAAGCTGGCAACAGCACCGAGACATTTTTGCATCGCGTCGTAGGATGGTCTGAATAATGCTGAAGACTCGGAAGGATATGCTACAGGTGCGTGCAAATGGATGACTGCTACGACGAAAGCGGTCTGAAGAATAATCCAGTTCGAAATTTTGCTTTTGGTATCGGAGTGGCAGAATTGAGATATCTCGCTGTACTCGCCAGGAAGACTTCGGAGCCAGATAGACAGATTTTGGTCAAGTTCTGAGTACCGCGACCTCCAATTATTGATATCGTGTTGGGAATCGATATTAAGAGGTACTTCAAGGAATTCGTGGGTCTGTGACATGATCTTCAGCAATTCGCAGTGGTAGGAGTAACTCCCGAGGTTGGCGGCATTTTGAACCGTGTCTTCTTCTACATGGTCATGAGAGTCGTCCCAGCGCGGCCATCGAGTTTCGACGTGACGATCTTCCGAGAATAAGTCGTAGCGACAAGGGAGACGTCTTCTAGCCGTTTTTTCATCGATGGCAAATCGGGAATGCGTTCCTAGGGTTGTGTAACGATCCATGCTATATACAACCCAGAATAATCTGCGCCGCTCCTCATTCTCGATCCACGATATTGGTGGATTCAACAGACGAGACCGAATGGCAGTCGACGGCGCCTGACTGCTTGCACCAACGCTATGACCTACTTCGAATCCAAGTCGGAAATTTAGAATACTCTGCGTGATCAGGGCAACCATATTGGATGTTTCTGGCGAGTGCGATGTCCCGAGCATATCCACTGTGAGCAGAACCATGGACTGAATCGTTCTTATGTTGGAGTGTTCCAATCCAAAGAGTTGAACTCGTCGCTTCAGCTGGATCCTGTACATACTTCTGACTTCGGCAGTATGACCCGGGTCCTGCGAGAAGCGGAGACTGACGAGCACGATTGCGTGAAGTAGGACCCGATCAGATTCATTCGGGATCCATGTTTGAGACAATATGTCGAAAGTCGTGAGGCGATCTAACATAGGAACCCAGGTATTGATATGCTTGAAGTATAGGTCCACCAGGACGTAAAGCTGTTCCGGGGGAGGTAATTCGGGCTCAACTGTCTCGCTTGGCCAGCCGACTGTTGTACTCAGCGAGGGTGTTACCAGAGGTGTGACTGGTGTGAAGGCTCTCACATAAGTCTCGTTTCTGTACTTCGGTGTAGTATCTCTTACTACCTGGTTTGGCTGTACGGGAGACCAGAGTTAGTCTAAGATTCGATCAAAGTCGAACCAGATTGCGCAGCCCACATATAGACCTCTCGAGGAGTAGAAATCGTTGGAAGTCTTGCTGTGAGAATATGAACTTACAAGGGTCTGCTCTGACAAGGTGACCTATTTGATGTGTTAGTGCTGTCCTCGAGGTTCGGATATTCATCGACGGAAATTCCAATATGTTCAAGCTTAGCAGCGCGCAATTTCAAAGGAAACTTGTACGGACCTGGGAGAGCCATGGTATCCTGTTCTCGTCTTCTGCTGCAGAACTCCGGGGAGCAACAGGTCCGGATGATGTTGAGCTCTCTTGTCCATGAGGAGAATGGCTCGCATCTGAAGAAGTTTCGATGGACTTCTGAACACAAATGTGATTCTCGAGCTGCTTACTTAAGAGCTGTACGACATTTTCCAATCGAAAGACCTTATCTGCAAGATCTTGACTCGACCCTGGCTTGGGGCCGGGTCTCTGCTTCTTGCTATACGAGCATTGTCGACCATTCTTCTCGCACCAGCCACAGTTCGGACGAACGCGATCACATTTGACCTTTCTGGCTTGACAAGTAACGCAGCTAAGACAGATTAGCGGGGATATCAGATTCGCTCGGCGCTATATAACAAAAAAGAAACGGCCTGTAGCGTAGGCCTTTCCCATGTGGAATCTAAAATTATGAGGAGGTTGAAGAAACAGCACACTCACGATATAAAATCACCGCCTTGCCACTCTCGTTTCCCCTTATCCGCCAATGAGAAGGTAATATACCCGCTATTGTCGTCAGAATGGGAGGTACTTTTTGGACGTTTGCCTCTGTTCTCTGGTGTCGCCATGATGCATGTGTGAATTGCCGATGTGGACTCGCACTGACTTTCGGCGTAACTCGAAGAAAAGATACCGACATGTAAATACACCGGGACCTCTCCAAATCAGGTGTTGGGTGAGGGCTATCGCTGTGTATCACTAGCCCGGGCTCAGAATGTCCGGAGAAACTACAAGCATGGCCTGCCGTAAGTTTCTATCATGAGTTCCAGATGAGAGAAGTCGGTGATCTGGAGCAGGCTTATGTTGGTTAACATTCAGCAGGTATATGTCGCATATGGAAATTTGAATGACGTGAAATTAGGAGGTGGTATCATTGGTGAAGAAACTGGAGACTACGACTAGGTAAGGTACCTCCTGGCTTGCGGCTCGCAGGAAGACGCTGGGTCGGCCATACGGAGGTAATTTACGTACCTGGTGTGTTTTCCCCAAGTAGGCTCACCGCTTTGATCTGCCCATACAATGTGGAGTGGCAGAATCGGGCGGTGAGCCTTAGCATTCTACGTGTAGGTACCCTTTCGTACGGAAGGTGCCGCTTTAGTTGGTACTCACAGTTTGACACGTGGATATCTCCGACTCATTTCACCAAATGCTCTTTGATTGGCTGCTCTTCGCTATGATTTCCTCATTCGTCGATCTTGCCGGTCCCCAAAATATCTTAGACTTCGAAGTCGAGCACTAACTCTTCGATAGAAGAACTAACATTCATAAGTATTCATGCGTAGCATAGCGTAGCAGCGCGACTAAACTTGCCCATATTACGATGCCACATTGCACGATAGAAAGACTTCTTTCATCTGTGTGCTCCGTGCGAGTGCGTGTCCTATGTACCCCAGGCCTCGGACAATTTGTCGCAAGGAGAATGAATGCTTGATGCAGCAACTTCCCACTGCCGGTTACCGTTGAGTGTGAATACTCGATCACATCTTCCGGATCTTTACTAGCTATCAGTCTGAAGATGTGTTGACGGACTCGGCTTCCCGGATCTACTTCGGGACACCACCTCCTCAATCCTCCTGTGTATTAGATGTCCAACGAAGCGTGGAGAGAATTTGAAATACGTGCACAGCGGGAGCAAAACATCTGAAAAGTTCTCACAGTTTTGCTCGCTATGCTAGGCCCCTTTCTAGCCGTTTCTTTGCATCGATCGCAGCAGGAACTCCGGAGTGGAAGCTTCAAAGCATCATCGAGTTGAATAGGGATGAAAGTTTCTCTCGAGCTATATCATTGATGTCACAAACCATCAGATGGCTCGGAGGCGGTTCAGCTTTGTCATTGTTGTTCTGCTAAAGACTTCGGCTAACTAGCCCCTGTTGAAGCTACGTCACATGAAGCCATCGTGAAACTGAGCACCGAATGGATGTTACGACTCTGCCATTCACAACACTTCAACAGCAACACCTCCTCTGCCTTCCTCACTCATCAGACCTGCTTCTACTGTACCCTAAAGGATCTGCGATATTCAGGATGCCTTCTCCAATCATCAACACCACGATACAATCGTGTATCCTCAATGCGACAAGCAATCTAATTGCTCAATTCCTCACCGCATACCGCAGCAGTGTATGTTCTAACAATCATCGCTCTTCCCTCACGCTCACTAATATGATTCTTAGTCGTCGTACACGATCAACTGGTTACCAGTCTTTCAATTCACGCTCTTCAATGCTATAAACTGCCCGCCCAACTTCCTCTGGTACATATTTCCCCAATCCTTCTCTCCTGATACCCCAGCCTTAAAAGTCCATCTAACAAACCCATAGGCAATCCTTCCTCGAGTCCACGTTCCCATCTCACTATCTTGTCCCTTCAGATTCTGCCATCAAAGCGGCAGCCTCGAACGATGATAAAGAACTCGATCGCGAAGAAAAGACCCACACTCTCCTCGAATCCAAACTCTCTATCAAGAACACGCTTATCAAGTTTATGCTTGACCAAACGATCGGTGCTACAATTAATACCTTACTCTTCTCGATGGTCTTTGCGGGTTTTAGAGGCGCAGGCTATACGGAGGCGGTGCAGGTTGCGAAGGAAGAATTCTGGCCTTTGGTAAAGGCGGGCTGGACCTTGTGGCCTGCTGTGAGCTTCTGCAACTATGCTTTGATTAAGAGCGTGGAGGGGCGAGCATTGGTGGGAAGTCTGGCGGGCATGGGATGGGGAATCTACTTGAGCTTGATGCAGAGTTGAGGGGTCATGTGGTGGTTGGAGAACTGCAGTTGCTATCCATCAGAAGCACCCAAGATTGGATTGCTCTATGAATGCAGAGGCTGGAAATGATTCGAACATTAGACACCCTTATCGCTGTCCTACTTTGGGCATTGGGAAGGATGGTAAGAAGGGCTGACCTTCGGTCAGGGTTCCGAGTGGAAGGACAGCGCAGACAGAGATAGACAAGTCGGCCGAATGCAAGATTTTTTACTGCAGACGTTCGGCAGACCTCCGCTTGTGCGCATGAGTGACAACCTAAGGTGGAAGGTCCTGTTCATGTTGATATTCCGCAAAGGTTAATAAGGTCCTATTACCAAGCTCCGCATCTGGAGTCCAGGACAAAGAAAATACCCACAAAAGTCAATGCAACGACAAAGAAAAGCACGCTTGGTGCATCGTGAAAGGCTCTTTGGAATGATGCCTACACTATTTTCTTAATTCCCAAGGTTGTTTCTCAGCGATTTCGAGGCTTCAACTGAATACTGAAGCTACAAATATCATAATCAACCAAAAAACGCACAACTCAAAAATGTCATCAACTACATCGCTCCTCTCCACTCAAGACATCTCAAATATGTCCTACCATGCCAAAATCTCCCACCTGCTTCAAAGGCTGGAGCAAGATGTCGCAGAACTAGAAGCACAATTCCGCAACGGACCACCAAAAGCCACACCAATAACACAACCTGGCAATAAGCAAGCATATACACCAACAGCACCGCGTCTCCCATCCCTAGCAGAGTTCCCTGCAATGCCGATGGATAGACCGCTGTCCCCACCTATGTATACGCCTTCGATGCCTTCCATGCCATCGATGTATATCCCCTCTTTCCCTCTCCGGGCCGAGCTTTACAGGGGGGTGATGGAGTATCCGAAACCTGTCGAAAGCGCGAATCATAATTTGAGAAGAGACTTGGGCTTGGGATATGCACATGAACGCGCGCCTGAACATGGCGAGGCAATGGGAGATGGGCGTGAGGAGGAAGAGGTTTATGATCCTGCCAATCCGATTGTGGAGTCTGGCTCGCATGCGTCGCGACCGTACGATTTTGAGAGGAGTTTGAGGAAGAGGCCGGAGGATAGCACGGTTGTTGTTGAGATGGTTACGGTGGATCAATCTCAGTTGAGGGGGAAGGAGATGGAGATTGATGAGGATGAGATCGATTATGAAGAGCACGAATTTGAAGGAGAGGAGGAGGAAGAAATCCCAGACAAACGGACAGAAGAAATTCAACCATTAGCACTGAAGAAACCACAGCAAGAAACAATCCACCCAGAAACTGACGGACAGAGAGACACCATCGAAACAGACAGCCCATCAAATCTTACGTCCGAGAAATTCTGGGCCCAACTGTTCAGCGAGAAAAGCAAGATGGAGCTTGGAGGCCCCCAGGGAGAACGTGGCGAAGAGCCGGTATCGAAAAATACGTATTATTCGCCCTTCGAGCGATCGCCAGCGCCGGAAATACCGAGTCCTAGTGTTGAGAAGATGACAGGGCGCAGTGATGGGTTAGACAAGCAGTGGAAGCAAAGGGATGTGAATGTTACAAGTGGGGGGTATTGTTCAGCGCCTCCGCAGGTAGATGTTGAGGAAGATGAAGGCGGAGATGGAGGCAAGGAGGGCAAGGAGGATTATTTCATTGATGAAGAGCATGATAAGCGGGAAGTGGTTCATCCGAGGCCGGATGGTGAGGGTTTTTGGAATGGGAGTCTGGATGCGTTGGATGTTGCGAAGGATACGGTGATGCGGGATGCTGAGGATGATGAGTATGAGTATGATTTTGATTGTGTGGGGGAAGAGGAGGAGGGAGAGGGAGAGCAGGAGTATGCGGAGGGGGATTGGCAGGATGTAGATGGGGAGAGGAGTGATGATGAGGTTGATTACGAGGAGGAGGAATTTATGGATTCGGAGTAGTACGGATTTGTTATACAGTGTGTAGGTAAAGAGGTATATTCGTGAGGTTTTATCATCTTCCGGTTCTTCTCCATGCAGAAACTCTTCTTTTTAAGGGAAGTAAGATCACCAGATGATATCTAGATATGCTGAATAAAGTCTTGCCCTTCCCCTTCTACCTCGGAAATTCGCTTGGCTGTGTTGTTCTTCGCTTTCTCGGTCGTTAGTCGACTTCGACAACCCGCTCACCTACCTGCCGTCCCTCGTCATTTACAAACCAATATCTTAGATTTAATAGCATCAATATTATCTACACGTGGTAGAGAAACATACCCTTTGTCTGTGACTTGCTTGATACGGTATGAGTGTGCGCACGTCACGTCGCCTGGAATGTTGCATATGCACGCTTGACTGATATTTTCGAGTTTGCTGCATGCAAAACAGGTGATATTCAGGTATTTTGAATGCTATACCATGAGTTGTCATCTACGGATGGTTTACTACTTGATTTCTTTGTCGGAAGTGCGATTCTTTGCGAAAAGGAATTTTTAACCTGTCTGCATTCTTGAATATGTTAATGTAGGTTCACGCGCCATGGTAGCAAGATTGTAGCCATCGAATCTGAATAGTATATTATTTTGCTGATTTACCTCTGACATGAGATTGTCAACAACATTTGTCTCTCAGAGACTTCATCAGCCTAAGAAGCCGTTTCAAGAAGCTCGAGATTGGATAGCGACTCCGAAGCTGAAACACAAACATCAGCGACGGATCTAATTCTTCACCAGCGAAGCAAGATCTTGCTCGGGTTACTAATGTCAGAGTATAGCCCAAAAGTTTCAAGTATGCAATCATCTTGATGTCGCCAAAATTTTGTAGGACATCGCTTAAAATTATTTTTTCAAACTCAATAAGTTAGGTTAAAAAGTGTAAGTTCACAGGTTACTTTCATGGAGATGAATTTCGGTAGTCTCGA
Organism: Rhynchosporium graminicola; assembly: GCA_900074885.1. Lineage (NCBI taxonomy): Eukaryota > Fungi > Ascomycota > Leotiomycetes > Helotiales > Ploettnerulaceae > Rhynchosporium > Rhynchosporium graminicola. Next base: position 60,240 of record FJUW01000099.1, read on the forward strand.
TCCCTCTGGTGAAGCTCTGGGCTTTAAATCGAGCCTGGACACCTCACCATGCTCATCAAGCGTCAGTCCTGGACTTATCCGTTTGTATATCCTGCCACCAAACCGTAGCCAAGATAGATTCAAGACCTAGTCATTTTTCTGGCTGTTTTCCTTCAATCCTCCCTGCGGCCGACCATTTAAGAGACCAACCTTACTTAAGAATTGTGATCAGAGATCATCTGCCATCGTATTTGACCTTGGACCAAATAGCCCCAAGTCAACAACCTCCGCAAGAACAAGAAGAGGTTGAAGTGGGTCCCCGATCCCAAGCTCCTCGGTATCCATATTTCCCCGCATGCAGATCACTGCCGAAAGCTTGACCCCCAACCCCGGAGGAGAAGAAGCTTAAAAGGCTAATCTTCTTTATGGCGCTCGAGACCGAACTAGGCAAATTGTGTGAGGTGAACAGGGCTGGTCATGGGTCATTGGGCACATCTAGATTGATTGTTTGGGG
>FJUW01000068.1:0-83028 GCA_900074885.1 Rhynchosporium graminicola
AGGATCTATATTATAGATCTAGAATTTCTTAAGAAAGTGTAATAATAATATCTATATTATGGGTTCTAGAATTCTGTGAGGGGGTATAATAATAGGATCTGTATTATAGATCTAGAATTTCTTAAGAAAGTGTAATAATAATATCTATATAATAGGTTCAAGAATTCTATAAGGGGGTATAATAACAGGATCTATATAATAGATCTAGAATTTCTTAAGAAAGTATAATAATAATATCTATATTATAAGTTCCAGAATTTTATAAGGGAGTGTAATAACAGGATCTGTATTATAGATACTATAATTTCTTAAGAGAGTGTAATAATAATATCTATATCATAAGTTCCAGAATTTTATAAGGGGTATAATAACAGGATCTATATTATGGATCTAGAATTTCTTAAGAAAGTGTAATAATAATATCTATATCATAGGTTCCAGAAGTTTATAAGGGGGTATAATAATAGGATCTGTATTATAGATCTAGAATTTCTTAAGAAAGTATAATAATAATATCTATATTATAAGTTCTAGAATTTTATAAGGGGGTATAATACTAGGATCTGTGTTATAGATACTATGATTTCTTAAGAAAGTGTAATAATAATATCTATATTATAGGTTCCAGAATTTTATAAGAGGGTGTAATAACAGGATCTATGTTATAGATCTAGAATTTCTTAAGAGAGTATAATAATAATATCTATATTATAAGTTCCAGAATTTTATGAGGGGGTATAATAACAGGATCTATATTATAGATCTAGAATTTCTTAAAAAAGTGTAATAATAATATCTATATCATAAGTTCCAGAATTTCGTGAGATAGTATAATAACAGGATTCATATTATAGATTCTAGGATTTTTCGAGAGAGTGTAATAACAGGAATCATATCATAGATTATTAAGTATATTAAAACTAGTATAATAGTACTTCTTATTAATAAATTCTGATTTTTTTTTTATAATATAGAAAAATAAGTACTAAAGAGTAATATAGGAACTTTTTTTTTTTTTTTTTCCTTATAACCTTAATATGTTTCTAACCCTAACCCGTTTTTCTACCTAAGATTACCTGGCGCTACGCGGCAGTAGCGGTTATCTCTTCTAACTGACTGGGCGCTGCGCGGCCCCGGGCCTGCTTCTATTATAAATTATATAATAATACCTACCGCTGCTACGACGGGAAATCTAACTAACCCTCTCTTATATTTCTAACTAGGCGCTACGCGACCCGGGGTATCTTTAAGTTGCCGCTACGCGGCAGTAGCGGTTATCTTTTATATTAGAAATAATATTTTCCCTTTATAAATATTATATTTAGTACTACGCGGCCCGGGGCCTTTTTCGATTGTAAATCATATAATAATACCTGCTACTGCTATAACTTGAAATTATCTACTACTCTTTTCGATCTAGGCTTAGCCGCGGCGCCGCAGTTGCAGTTATCTTTGATATTATAAATAATATCATACTCCTTATAAATCCCTTACTTAATACTACGCGGCAATAGCAGTTATCTTTTTTATTATAAATAATACTACTTCCCTTAAATTATCTTACCTAGCGCTGCGCGGCAATAGCAGTTATCTGTAGAAACTTTTATTATAGCTAATGCAACTAGAACTATAGTATATAACCCTGAATTCCAAATATCCTAACTGATTAAAAGTTATAATAGATAAATATCCTTAATAGTTAGTTATTATAATAAATAATTTTATATTTTAATCTTATTCTAAAATATTTAAATATGTTAATATCTTAATAATTTAATAACTAATACTAATAAGATCTCTTAAAGTTAATAGTTATTTTATTATCCTTAACTTATATATTTAAAAAGCCTTCTTTATTGTTCTTCTTATCTTCTAAATAGTTACCTAGTACTATATATAGATATTCTAAGTAGTAATCTATTTTAATATAATAATATTCCTTTTTAATTATAAACTTTATTCTATATTTATTTTATAATTAATAGTTATTCTTTATTATAAATAATAATAATCTTTTTTTAATCTTTTTATCTAAGCTTTTCATATATATTATTCTAAGTAGTTATTTTATATTATATATAATAATCTTCTTATAAAAATATTCTTCCTTTATTAATATTACTATTATATTATCTTATGAAAGTTTACTAAAGTTAATAAATAAAAGTATAAATACTACTCTTGAATTATATAATTTCGATAAGCAGTTTTCTTTTAGCTTTAAGTTTAATCTAAATAGTAATAGTAGTAGTAGTCTAAGATTAAACTCTAATATATATATTAATTAACCCTCGCCTTAGACCCGACTCTTCCTCTTTATATATATTAATTAACCCTCGCCTTAGACCCGACTCTTCCTCTTTATATATATCCGCCTAGCTTCTCTCTAGACCCGGACCCAGTTAACCTCACGTCGCCTAAATACCCCCTCGCCCTCTTAGCTTATCTACTGCTACTGCTGCTCCTTCGGCCCCCCGAACCCAACTTTCTAATATATCTAGTATAGATAACTCGCCTGCTCGAGTATAAATAACCCGGGGAATAGTAGATACAGGTATTAGTACAGCCTCTAGTCCTCGATAGCAGTACAGATCGCCTAGCTAAGCCTATACCGGAAGTACTAATAGCGGGGAGCGAGTACGAGACGGGACCGCTACTACTAGTAAGCGTCCAGACTCGCACCCTCCTTAGGAGCGTATAAGCAGTCGGCGTAGCAGTAGCTATATTTCTCTCCCCGGGACCGTATTAGTTTATAGTAGATATAGTACGCGTAGAGTCGCTAGTAGAACTGCTCGAGCTGCTTATCTTGCTAGACCTCGAGTCGGAGTACGGCATAGATCGCCTCGGACCGGCCTATCGCGGGACTACTACTACTACTGCTACTATAGACCTCGACCTCGACCGACGAAGACGCCTAGCAGCGGTTATATTAAATACTCTACGTAGTAAGATAGCTACTACTAGTATCCTAGCTATCGAGATATCGAGTAAGTACTACCCGCTGATAACCTTCGCTCTCGAGATACTCGGTCAGCGCGGCTTCGTCCTGGGCTTCAACTGAGTACGTATTAATAAGCTCGTGCTAGGGCGTTAGAAATTTCCGACTGCTACTGCGATTACTACTGCTCGGGAGAATCATAATCGAGCTACTTGTCTCTCTTACCCGCCCTCCTTACCCGGCTTATTATATAAAGCTAGTGAGCCCGTATAGCCGACCGAGATGGACGATATAAGCGACCTAGGGGATATCGATACCTGTTCCCAGTGCCCCCGTGGCTACGATCTAGCTACTATAGCTACTGCTATAGGCCCATGTTTAAAGCAGCTCTCCTTTATTAGTCGCTTTAGCTATATAGAACAAGCACTCTATCTCCTTCGTAACCCTTTCCCCTTCCGTATAGCTTCGAACATAGATAATCCCACGGCTATCTAGTAGTAGTAGTAGTCCACGAATAAGTAGCGCGGTAGTCTTCTATATTCCCTAGCAGTAGCAGTCGACGACTTGAAACTAGATCCCCGAACGGACTATAAGCTATCAGTATAGAGATATATTCTTAAGTAGTAGATTCGCACGGAGTACGGGCTCGAGCTTGACGAGTAGCGTAGTAGTAAGACATGTAAATAAATAGTCGAGATACTATAACTGCTATAGCTCCTGTAGCTTCGCCCGATACGACGTATTAGTAATAGCCACATAACACTCGTCGAAAAAGACGTAGGCTAGCTACTAGTTCTACTCGAGCCCTTTAGTAAAGTGCAGAAAGTCGTCCTCGGAAGCGCGATCAGCGCTCATAATCAGTAGCTATAGTAATACTTTCTACTGCTACTATCGCTACTACTACTACTCCTTATAGATTAACTGATACTCACGTGCTCATATAATTAAATTATCCACGAGCGTAGTAAACAGGATAATAATAATTACTATTTAATAAGAAACTATAGTAGTAACAGAAAAGAATAAAAGACTCTTACTACTACTAGTCCTGAGTATAATAATCTAAGATAGTATAATAGTAGTAGTATATATAAGCTCGAGTGCTTTAGCTTAACCCTTAGACCGGGGCTACGCGTTAAGTCCTACGATCTTTTGCAGCCCTTAGATAGCAAGACTTCCTTCGAGTTTCAGCCGCTTCGCGGGTAACTGAATCGAGCTAGCGAGACGCTTCAATTTATCGCCTATAGCTACTACTACTACTGCGGACGCTTTCGGGGACTCGAGATCCAAAAACTAGTACTATACTTATAACGCCTTACTATACGCGGTAATCAGATCAGGCCCGAGTCGATTGAAAAACCCGGTATCGATAGTATAATATAATACTATAGCTTACTTCCCGTAACTAGCTTACTAGACTAAGCTCTACTTTGCGCGGCTCGGTACCCCTTCCCTATTACTCTCCTCCTCGAGCGCCTTATCCTAGTCCTAGTTCCAGATCCTACTCTCCCGCCGGAGATACTAGTCGCTAATAGCAATAGTAACCTACCGCTAGCTAGCTATAGTTAAGCGCACTCCGAGATGCTTTATCGTTACTACTACTACTCCCCGTATAAGCTACTCCTTAATCTATAGCCCTTACTTATTAGTAAATAAAAACACGTCCCTAGGATTAAGCTTATCCCCCTCGGGCGGCTCACTTAAGACGCGTGCGAATAGCAGTACGTAAACTAAGTACTAGATAATAACTTAGCTAAGTTAGTTAGGGTAGTAGTAGTAAACGTACTATACCTTTCCTTAGCGCTTAAGTGATTTATTATACGTAGTTACTACTACTACTTACCTATTAATTACAAATAGATTCCGGTTCGACGAGACGCTATTCTCGAATTTAATCGAGCTAAGCTCGGGGCTCCGCGCTAGCTATCTATCGGAAAAGTATATAGTAACTATTAGCTTAAGTAAGAACTAACTCTCCCGGGCTAGATACGCCCGATACCGCTGATCAAGCTATCATCGCCCACGACTACTACTACTACTACTATCCTCGACTAACTGCCACTAACCTTAGTCGAGCAGTATTCGCTCGTATAAGAACTAGTAGCTCTTCTTCTATAGGTAATTATCCGGGTAGTCCAGAAAGCTATACCCCCGCGGCCGAAACTACTATATAGACCCTATACTATCGATAAGCTATAGTAGTAGTACGAGTAGTATATATTAATGGAAGGGTAGCTCGTAAAGTAGCCCCTCTAGCTTAACTATTAGCTTATAGCATATCGTCCTGACCTTTACTATAGCTACTCCCTTACTAGTATAGAAGACCGTCTGCTTCTCTAGGGCCTAGTAGATATTCGACTCAGCGGGCGTAACCCGGGTAATCGACTAGCTATATACGAGCTGCGATAAAATCGTCGAGGCGACTAAGTACGTGCCTTCGCAGAGAAACTTCCGGCGGAAGTAGTCGACGCGCGCTACTATAGCTCCCGCCACGACTCCCGTCTCTTTCCGGCTCTTTAGACCTAGCTCGGGCTAGCCCTACTCGGAAAGAGCGACCTCGAGCATGAGCAGCCGGATTATCCAGAGTATCTGGGCTAAGATAGGAGTATACTCGATAGTAGTAGTAAAGCGTTTAACTTAGGAGTTTATACTACGGACCGCGAGATAGTATATTACTAGCGACTCGTACTAGATCAACTAGTATATATCCTAAGCGAGTAGCGCGATAATTAATCCTATAAGTACTATATTCAGCAGCTAGTCCTCTATTAGTAGCTAGTCGTCAGCTACTACTACTACTATAAGCTATTAGAAGTACTCGCGGATATTCTTAATCGCTAGCTACTACTTGTCGGAGAAGACGACTCCTATCTAAGACGGATCCTCAGGGCCCTCGGGGGCAATACGTATAATATAGTATAATAGTCGTTAAAAAGTTTAGCTATATTACTAGAGTAATTTCTTTTCGAGCAGCTCGAATAGGACCTGCTTTACTACTCCTATTATTAGCGATACCTACTACTTTAGAATATCCTTATACCCCCCGATAGCCTTAAGTGTAGCTAGTGCGCGCTATAAGACTCGGTCCTAGTATAGTATTAGTCAGGCTAGATCGGGCTCGGTAGTAGTAGTAGTAATAGTAAATGCCGTAGTAGCTACTAGATCGTATTATAACCTAGCGAGCACCTCGTCCTACTGTATATTTCGCTACTATAGGTCCCTTTCGGTAGGCCCGATCTCTCTCCCGAGCCGGGCCTACCGCTCTTCTCGTTTCTGGATTCGCGCTGCGATTTAGGCTATAATAGCTATATCGCGGCTACTGCTACTACTATTATTATCGTCACGTGATAAGCGCGTTACGTCCACGTCGACTACCTAATATCGTGCCCTTTTCGCTACGAACTACGTCTGCAACTAGACCGGGCGAAATAATTACGCATCTAGCAGTCGCTTCTTCTTATGCTCGATATTATAATACTTCCGTATATTACTACAGTTAGTAGTTTTATACGTACAGTCCGGACACTAGAAGCTATAGATAATAGGAAGCACTAGCTGCAGCAGCGAATAGTCAGGTAGTAATAGCACGCTGCGAAAATCATACGGCTATTACTATTGCTCTAGATACTCGACTAGCACCTTACGATCTCTCACTTGGACTATATATACCCGCGATAAGTGATTATAGATGTTTTCTAGGTTGATCGCTTACTAGTATTCTGCGGCGTAGTAAATGATAATACGAAACTCGGTATTCAACATTAACTACTACTATATAGCTCCGGGCAGTAGTAGTAGCAATAGATCAGATAGAGATACTATCGTACTCGTCATTTTTAGAGAAGATAGAGAGCAGACGACAGGAGATCGGTCCTCCCTGGTTATTAGACACGTCCAGAAACCGAGATGGGATACACGGGCCTACCACTGCCACGTCCCGTAAGCGAGCCTCACCTAAACGTCCCGGTTAGTCGACAAACCGGCAAAAGATAGAGTTAGAATGGATTAGTGCGATTATAATAGTATGGAGTACAGAATACTGAATGTGGGCTTTAGTGATACTTCGTACTCCCTTCCCTTCTGTTCCTCCGTCCTTCCTTCGGACACTTGTTTCTTGTTATCCTTTGTTTCGAAAGGCTACTCAATCTTGGAAACTCTAGGAGGAAGTGAGATGTGACCGTAGACATCTAAGGGGAGATGGATGCTCGTAGCGCAGTTTATATCTCCTTTACATTCCTATATCCACGAGCACATGTCCATATTGATATCTCGATATCCTCTCTTTCAGTGTCTCAATCTCATTATTCCATAGTATATTTACTCATCTTGTAATATGCCATTTGTTATCAAGAAAGAGCATATTCACGAGATATTACTACTAGCAAGCTGGGAAGATACCATTTTCAGGAACTTACCACTCAAACATCAGATCCATTAAGCTCCTCATAAGAGATCTAGCGTTCATTCAAACCCCCACGACTCGAAAACAATTCCCCCGTTTCTGTCGTATCGCACCGGATCCTATAAGCGCACTTGGAACCGATAACGTACATGAGGGGCCAACAAAGTGCTAAAAGCTGGTTGAAAGACACTTTATAAACAAAAATACTTACGGTACGTATTCGTGCTGTTGCATCTTTTCTAATTCAGATTTGCGCGTGATTTTTTAAGTGCTTGACGAAGGGGATATCCGCATCCGCGACTCGGAAGGTGGGACAGAGGTGGAAGCTCAGGATGCGAGACTTTTGGAGGAATGGGAGGTATGGAGAAGGGAACTGTCAGGCAGGCAAGAAAACGCAAATCGCCATGCGAACGTAGATAGCGTTAGATTTCAACGAGCTAATCTTTAGGAAAGAGGATGAACGAGTGTTGAAATGTTCTGTCAGGGCGTGACTTCATTGTCATGCTTGTTACATCACTAATTCCGGTTTACTCTTCATACTGCGCACTGGCGGTCCTCTTCTATCCTCCTCGCTTATCCTCCTAGCCCTCTGTCATAAATTCTCCCTTTATACTTTCCGACCTTCCTGCATTCCGGGATCCTTGTCTCTATGCACAGTAGCAGTCACAGAATCCGTTCCTGTGTTAACTGTTAGTATCACCTTACCGGTTAAGATATCGGATCCACGACATACCCTGCACCTACGCCCTCTGCTTTTGATCCCAAGCCGCACTAGATAATGTTAGACTTATATAGCTTTTGGATAATCAGAAAGGAACTCGAACATGAGGATGAGTACTGCACCAGCCATCCGTGCACCATTGAGCATCGCTTCCCGCGCAGTTGTTCCAACCACCTATGCGAGCAGGGTATTCGCACTTGAAATGGACCGATGGTGGAGGCGACGGAGTGCCTCCGATTGAGAGAGTAAATAGACTGGCGAAGGGCAGTATTTGAAGAAGATACATCGTGTAGAGAGATTGCGAATCAAAGGTATCGTTTGGGTGGAATCGGCCTGAGTATTAGCGCGCTCAATGGCGGCGGGAGTCAAGAATTTATAGGCGAAGTTCTAGATAGTATAAAGTATGTATAGGGATTATCCTGCTACTCCGAAAAATTCTGTCAGGATCTTCCAGATAGTCTATATATACTTCGAAGTAAATTTCGAAGTATATGAAGCTGACTGTTGGATTTGTAATCAGTACCTTGGTCAGTTTTGCCTGCATTAGCATACATACCCTGTACCTTGTCAGTACATGGTCTTAGTACCTGGTTCAGTACCTTGCCCATGTACCTTGTTGTACCTGGCACCTACACCCTGTACCTTGTCAACAGCCTGTACCCTGCATACTCTATTAGAGTTACCATGAAGGTTCTCGATAGAGTTCTACTACTCTCTAGTATGCATATCGTACTTCTAGAGGTTTCTACTGACGTACTACTGACGTAGTATGATTCTACGGTATACGTGTCTTCTTCTATAGAGTTCTGTATTACGTAGTATAGAATATTCTAGAGAGCTCACATAGCTATATAAGTAGCTAGAATCTCTCCTGTAGTTAGCTCTTTTCAAGTAAGCAAAAGCAAGTCAAAGCGATCACGTATCATTCTGTTATTCTAACCTTTGGCCAATTTCCACCTTCAATTTTCACACTGACCTACAGGGTTAAGCAAGCAAAAAGTCGGCCAAATTAATAGGCCACGATTCTCACTGATCACCTTCCAATTATCGATCATATTAAATCGTTATATCAAGTTTGCTACTAAACTAAATAAGCAACTTTAAGGCGTTGGACCGCCTTTAGCTAATGTAATTTAAGCTTGGTGTGCCAAATCTGTTCGAATGCCCCTAGCCAAAGATTGATAGCCAATACTCTCCCTGTGAACTCAGCAAGTTCCGAGCTTTTCGCAGATGAACCGGCATTTAGGTCCGTAATTACAAGCCTTCAAGTCATTGCGATGGTTTAAATTGGTTGGAGGCAGCGTTGTTGTCATGATCCGGATTAGAGTGGGATTACGGTAGGGTTTTTAGTTACCTTCACAAGAAACTGGAGTCGAGCTCGTGGTATTCTGCGGAGACCAAGTGTGTACGGGCAATGTAACGATTTCGTGTATTTAGCAGTCAAGTTCATCGTATAAAATTCATGATTGATTGAGGTTAATGCATGTGAAAACTGAAGGTGGAAATCGACCAAAGGTCAGAATAATACGTGATTAAAGATGGAGTTGTCAAGGGGTAGGAAAGAGGTGCCTGTGACAGAGATTCTAGCTACTTATAGAGCTATATGAGCTCTCTAGAATATTCTATACTGCGCTGTATAAAAGTACGTTGAACAGGACACGTAGTATACAAGTCCATGAAAGAGGATACGTACACTATAAAATCGTACTACTTAAGAAGAAACCTCTAGAAGTACGATATAGGTACTAGAGTGTAATAGAACTCTATCGAGTACCTTCATAGTATCTCTAATGGAGTATGCAAGGTACAGGCTTTTGATAAGGTACAGGGTGTAGGTACCATGTACAGCAAGGTACATGCACAAGGTACTGAACCAGGTACAGATACTATGTACTGATAAGGTATAGAGGTACTGATGCAGGTAAAACTGACCAAGGTACTGGTCACACATCCAACAATGCAGGTGCATAGAGCATGAATTAGTCTTCTCAAAAGCCAAATCGCATAGTGCTCTAAGGATTAAAGTATGTACGGATCTAAATCTACCTTTCGTACAGGCCGTACGAAGTCCAAGATATTGGGTCAGGGGACCCTGCTGTGCTCTGAAAGTCAGGTGAGGCTTAGTAGCCAATTCTCTTACTGTGAGCTCAGGCCTCGCTTACAAGTTTTTTCTAGAGGAATATCAACTATTATCCCAGCTCGGATATACAACCGCTTTCAATAGCAACTTAATAATAAGCCTAATCATTTATAGCTTACAAGTTGCGTCGGCTCAAGCCAAGCTGTAATAGTGTCGACTAGGTGCTGGTTTATTTTATTCAGATCTATCTTGTATCAAGGAACACTTTTTGGCTTGCTAGGATCGAAAGGACGGTGGTTGTGGAGACTATTGCATATATGGAGTACGGAACAATACCTCTAGCGGTTTGATCTTCTCGTCTTTTCTCTTTCTTCTACCCTTCTACTGTTCTTCTCTAGGGGCATTTCTGTTACTTGATATTTTGGAAGGAACTCTATCCTGATTTCTCGAGAGATCGAAAGAGACCGAAATTGTGACGCTTGCTCTAGAAAGGTCTCAAAACTACCTGAGTAATAAGACCTCATATTACTATGAATATAAAGTAGTAAGAATCACTTGAGAATCTATAACTAAGGAGTAAAGAAGTAGAGAGAGAATAGAAGTATATACATGAAAAGGGGCCCCTAAACTCTACTCGTGTAATCTCGCTTAGAAGTAAGTGTTTCTACAAATAGAGAGAGACCTCAAAACCTAACTAGTAGTTATACTACCCCCCCCTCCGAAAAAAGCTCGCCCTCGAGCGTTAGTCTATCTCCTTATTACTATCAAGGTAATCGTAATTATTAATTCTATCGTAGAAAGCTTTCAGCTAATTAGGTAGTCTAGCAGGAAGTCTAGCTTACGTTAAGTTATTAAGGTGGAATTATTATAGCTTAGCAGGAGCGTATTTAACGTCTATAGCGTCGTACCATATGAGATCGACGTCTTAATTTAACTAGGAAACTCGGTATAAGAGGCTATTACGCTGCTTACGGCACGCAAGTATATCTTCGATCTCCTATTTATCGTCACTAGTAATATTAATAAGTAGTAGCAGCAGTAAGGTTTATCCTAGCAAAGGGTCGTTTAGATACTTCTATAGCTTAGCAGCAGGGAATACGTTATATACTTTTATACTAGTAAGGAGCTCTAGGCGATAAGAGCTTCTGACCTTTTTAATTATATAGAAAAGTCTATTAGTTAGGAAGTCGAGTTTTTTACTAAGTCGAGTACTCGTAAAGTAGCGCATATCTAGCTAGATAAGGTCGTCTATAGTAAAGTCGACTTTATAGCGTAAGCGATTATAAGATTAGAATATCTTAGCTTATATACATTAGAGGCTAGATTAAGTAGTAGTCTAGGCGTCGCGCAGGCGATTAGCGTAATCTAGAGCTTACTAAGTATTCAACTTATCAGTAAGCGTAATAGAGTCAAGTAAGTCTTTCTAATTCTAATTAACGCGGAGTATATATCTATAAACGACTTCAAAGGGTAAGAGACCTCTAAGGGATTCGTAAGGGAGAGTTATCTAGGCGTAATCTATAATAAGTAAGAATTCCGACTAGTTATCTTAATAATAAAAGATAAAAAGTCGTAATCTACGTTAGAGATATTAGTTATAGATCTCTATTTAGCTATCTATTTATAAGTAGTCTACTATAGAAAGCTATCTTTTAGTACTAAGAATTATAATAACTATAGTCCAAAAACAGGAAAAGAATTAAAGCCCTCTATTAGAGGTAATTATTAATAGAGCTCCGAAATAGCAGTATACGTAATATAAGTAAAGCTTTATAAAGTCGCGCGTATCAGAAGTCTTTCGGCATAAAATACTAATTACTTATTTACTAAAATAGTCGATAAATACGAGAATATTATCATAGCTATATTTATCGCGGTTAAAGCTATAGTAGTCGACTATAATATACTCCTATAGACGTGATAATACAGGCAGAAGTTAGAGGAGGCCCGGTTTCTTATCGCGCGGCACTTGAATTTATCAGTAAGTATAATAGTTATAGTAGTACTAGTTAATAGTTAAAGCGATTCCGTATTACTAGTATTATAATACTAGTAGTTATAAGGTCTTCTTTACACTTAGATAGGCAGTCTCTAATCAGTTATATACTTCGCGTATAAGTAGCGTGCGAAGGTATAAGACGTCAGGTACGATTAGTCTTCCTTTATAGAGTAGAAGATCTTTTTCTATAGTTAGTTTTCTAGGAGTAGCAGAGAGAGCTTATTTCCGTAGGGCTTAGAGTAATAGCGTAGTACGATTAGCGTTAAGTACTTACTATACTATAGAAAAGACTAGCGATAAGTTAGCGACTTCTAAGGTATTAATAAGCTTAAAGTTATCTATAGAATCGGAGCTATTCCGGAGGTTACTTATAAGTAGTACTAGATCGATTTAGTCTTCGCGTAGTAGCTACTATAAACGCTAAGTTCTTTTAGCGTTATTCTAGTTATCTAATTCATCTGTTCTGCGAGAGAGAGCGTCAGCGAGTAGATTATACTTCCCAGGTCGATAAGTAATTATAAAGTTATAATCTGCAAGTAGCTCGGCCTATCGAGCTTATCATATGTTCAGCTATTTAGAAGTTATAAAGTACTTAAGAGCTTTATAATTAGTAATAACACGGATCTGATATAGTACGCCTACAAGCTCAGATCTCTAGTTACTAAAAGATCATATAATTATAAGTATTTCCTTATTATAAATAGCGTAATTAAGCTTAGCAGGTAGTATAGTCTTAGAGAAGTAGGCTACTAAGAACTAGTCTTCGTCGTGCTATTACGATAGCACACCTGCTATTACTCTATCACTAGCGTCTATTTCGATCATATAAAGTAGATATTACTAATAGTAGTAGAGAAGTAGTACCGAAGTAAAAGCGTACTTTAAGTGATTAAAAGCATCTTTATACTCCCTAGCGAACCGAAATAATATATTATTTTTAGTAAGTTATATAAGAGGTTTTACGATAATTCCGTAGTACTTAATAAATCATCAGTAGAAGTTGCAAAAGCCTAAGAACAATTATACGCCCTTAACTATAGTTAGGTAATTCTAAGATTATATAATATTAACCTTCTTAGGGTCTACCTCGATCCCAGAAGTAGAGATAATAAATCTAAGGTATTTAGTACGAGTAATATTGAATTCACACTTCTTAAGGTCGGCTTATAATCTAGCGTCTTGCAATCGTTATAGCACCTTCTATACGTGTAATTAATACTATAGTAAGTCGTTAGAGTAGATCAGAATATCGTCTAGATATACTATATAGAAGTTATCTAAGTAGTCGAATAAGACGTTATTCATATATCGCTAGTATATCGCAGGGCCGTTAGTCAGACCGAAAGGGAATACCTTGCACTTATATGCACTGTAATAAGTCCGGAAAGTCGTATACTCTTCAGAGGCTAGATCTATTCGAATTCGGTAGAACGCTTAGCGAATATCTAGTTTAGTAAATATCTTAGTAGTAGAGATTCTAGCTAGTATTTTATTAATTAATAGCAGTAGATATTAATCCTTCCTCGTGAGGTTATTAAGTACGCGAAAGTCGATATAGAATCTTAGACTTCTATTAGCTTTCTTAATAAAAAGAATAAGTATAGCGTATAGTGCTTAAGAATGTTCGATGAAACCTTTAGCTAAGTTATTAGTAATATACGCCTTAACGACTTCAAGTTCTTTAGCTGATATCTTATATAAGGGGGAGTATTTAAGGTTCTTCTCAGCCCCTTCCTTAAGCTTAATTCGGTAATCGTATGAGCGATAAGGAGAGAGAATATCGCTAGCTTCCTTAGAAAAGACGTATACCTACTAGCTATACTCGTAAGGGATCTGTAGTTCTGAATCTAATTCGCTTAAGCTAATAGTAAATTACTAGGCGGTTTTATAATATTCCGTAAAATTAATAGTTAAAGATACGATAGTAGTATTACGTTACTAAACTGCGATTCGGTTATTAAGAAGCTTATCTATCTCGTAAAGAGTAGTAAAAAAGATCTTATCGTTAGAAGACTTCTAGCGTTTATATAAGAGATAGAAAGCTAGGCTACTAATCGTATAAATCTCTAGCGCAGGAGGCTCTAGAAGAGGTCTAAGCACACGAGGTGATCTTTATCGCTTCCGAAATATCATAGTAGCTATTTTTATACTTTAAGTAGCTTCTATTAAGTCGCGAGATAGTGTTCCGAGCAACTATTAGTCTATAGTATGAATTATATAGGCGTAGTCTTATACGTAGGTCTTTAACGTAGAGACTTCTAATTAGGGTTAAAGTAGAGATTCACGCGGGATATAAGCGATAATATCGCTAAATCGTACGTACTTCGGCCGTATATCAGTAGCTTCTCTAGTGTTTTTATAGCTATAAGTCTCCCTAGAAATGCGCTTCCGAGCTAGTAACAGTTATTTAATAACAGAGATAGAGTTAATAATAGCTCGAATATTAATAGGAGAGTTAGCTGCGCTTCGCTATTCCTTGTACGCTTCTCAGAACTAATTAAGGCGTTCGTTTCGTTTGTTAGTATCGTATTAGTAGCGCTAGTAAGTATAGTATTTATATAAGTCCTTAATCTCGATCGGAGAGCTATAAACGTTACTAGAAGGAGTATATAGTAGCTAAATGATCTATTATTTAGAGGCATCTAAGAGTACTTAATATTCCGAAAGCTAAGTCTTCCGAGTATAATACTATAGTTTCCGAGAGTAGTAATAAGAAAGGGGATAAATACCTAAACGCGACGATCTACTATTAAATTAAGTATCGTATAATAACTAATAGTACTACTATTAACGCTATTAAAGCCTTTAATAGGAATTGCGTTTAGTAGAGAGTGAATTAAAGGTTTTAAGAAGAAAGAAAGAGATTTAAGAAAAGAATAATTAATAAAATAGTATTTATTAGCTCCAGAATCGAGAAGTGCGAGTAGCTTATACGAGAGTCTATTCTTAGTAAGAGTAGTACGTATAGTAAACGATTAACTACTAAGAAGCTTCGTAAGGTTAAGATATCGCATATCTTGTATATTACCTAGGAAAGAGTCTTTCCCTAGGCGTAGTCTTTTGCTAGCGGTTTAATATACTCCTAGGCGTTATCGTACGTTTCTTCGTTATTATTATCTTCTAGCTCGCTATTAACGTCATTATTAGCGTTAATTATATTAATTTGATACGGAGTGTTAGGTCGAGCTGACGACGAGCGTAGGTATAAAGTAAGCGTAAAGTAATAAGGAGTATTCGCTAGCGATTATGCACGAGGCGTATCATTTCGTGTAAAGTATAGTACTTATTTACTAGTCGTACTAGTGTTCTTAGGCGTAAGAAGACTAATTTGCGGATAAGAAGAGGAGTTAGCACTATAGCGCTAGGAGGAGGTATTTATAGGGCGTTCCCGAGTCGCGCTAGCCTTAGCCGAAGACTCGGAATAGTAAGTCTTTTTAATAAATTAACCTTAGTCTTTAGCTTATATAGCCTTAATATATTCTTCTAGTGTCCTTAACGTTCGGTACTATTAGAAGAGCTATTTCCGTAGCTATACAGGTAGCTTCTCCTATAAGTCCATTTTTAGAGTCGATTAATTATTTACTCTAGCTTTACGAGCTAGCGTACGAAACTCGTAGTAGAACGTCTAGAAGGTCTACTTATAATCTATCTTTAGCGTAGAGTAGCTAGCTCTTGTAATTTATTAGTCGTATAGATTAGATAAGAAGGAGACGAGTTAAGTGATTATATCGAGTAAATCGATTATACTGCTTTTTTCGTTATATTCTAGTTCTAAGAACGAGAGTTCTAAGTAAGTTCTAGCTATTCCTTCCGTTTAGTTAAGTAACTAATCTTTATAGTAATCTTCGTCGATAAAGTAGCTAGAGTAGCGCCGGAGGGCGTTACGTATCTGCACTTCCTAAAGTTTTAAAGAGTAATCGATTCTATCAGAGAGCTTATTTAGAAGGTTCAGTATCTTCTCTATACGCGTAGCGTATAATATTAATAATATTCCTCCGGTAGATTATTCTCGACGATAATTATTAAGCGTAAGAGTAGCGTTATCTTCTTTAATTAATAATAATAGTATTATACGCGATTAAACGTTATCAAACGATATAGACTTAGTAGAGCGCTAGGTAGTTAACTAGCATAGTTCTAGGAACTTATCCCGTAACTAGCGTAGTTCCGCAGATAGGTTAGCGTTTAATTATCTCTTCTCTACGAGCTTCCTTTCTGCCTCTTATAGCTAGTGAGCGCGGTCTTCTTATGAGTTACTCATAGTTACTATTAATATAGGGGTATTATCGGGGAGGTTTAGCGACTTAGTAAGTTCGTTAATTACAATAGGAGTTAGGGAGCTTAACTCGGACGAGGCGTTATCGNAGTTCGTTAATTATAGTAGGAGTTAGGGAGCTTAACTCGGACGAGGCGTTATCGCGAGTACTCTCTACTATAGAGAGAGGTAGGTTATAGCGAGTATTATAAGTCGCTAAAGAATAGGAGGTAGAGGGAGTCAGAGAACCGGTAATCGATTTATCGGACTTAGGTTACTTCGGTTTAGGTACTATTCTTCAAGTTTATACTTAGTATAAGCCTTCTCTATATAGCGTAGTCTCCTGCGTTTAGTAGCTCTAGGCATAGAGGTATAATATAAGTAGATATTTACTATCTTCCCAGACATAAGTAAAAGAGTTATAGATAATATAACGCTTACTCTAGAAAAGTCTCAAAACTACCTAAGTAATAAGACCTCATATTATTATAAATATAAAGTAGTAAGAATCACTTGAGAATCTATAACTAAGGAGTAAAGAAGTAGAGAGAGAATAGAAGTATATATATAAAAAGGGGCCCCTAAACTCTACTCGTATAATCTCGCTTAGCAGTAAGTGTTTCCACTAATAGGGAGAGACCTCTAAACCTGACCAGTCGTCACAGAAATATATTATGAGAAATCGAAGCTCAGATGAAATAAAGATTGAAGTCTAGCTGAAGTATTTATAGTCAATAGATATATGTAATGGGCACGTGAATATCTTACTATTAAGTTAGTTATTCGATAACTACTCGTATATAGCTAAGATACTAGAGATCTCTCGGATAACTATGAATTAGGGTTTGATTTAGCTTATTATAAATAGTACTATAAAGAAAGTCTTCGCTAACGCTCCTTTAATAACTCCCTTAATATAAAGGAATTATGAACAGATTTTGAAGAAGGTATAATAAATACCACGGAACTTTAACTTCTATATATCGCTATCGAAATAGCCTCGATATACTCCTTTTTTTAAGCTACTATTATAGCTTCTAACTAATAAACTAGAGACCTCTCTAGTTCTAGGGGAACTTAACGCGATCCCCCCTGCTTTACCTCCGAACCTAATCTGTTATATCCTTCCTTACTCTAAACGTCTCTTATACTAGAGAATATTAATACCTTATTAAAGAAGTACTAACTGAGAAAGAAAGGAAAATAGAAGCGAAATTCACTAGGAGTATAATCGCTAAGTACTTCTATTACTATAGATAACTCGAATCTGATCTATTCCCTCTTATAATAATTAGCGGACTAAGAGGAAAAGAATAACTCTCTAGAAGATACTATAGATAGACTAATCTCTATATAAGATAGGTTCCTTATAGGAGTATCTCGCTTATCTTCGACTCTCCTATAAGAACTAGTACTATAATCTCCTTATATTCCGGAGTTTAATAAGCTAATAAACTCTATTCTGATACGTAGTACTAAGAGAGAGGATACTATTTCTAATAAACTATTACTCTCTCCTAGCGCTGAATTAGTGGAGTCACGCCTAAGGAAGTCTTATCTTACTAAGAAGATCTTGCCTTTAGATAATAGATTAGACCTAACTTTCCTTTAATAGAGAGTATCGATACGAGACTAGCTAGCTATGAACTCCGATTACTACCTTATGGACCTCTCCTAGCGCGTTCTCGTATAGGGACTAGTTATTAGATTAGCTAAGGAATATCTTACGCCTTAGTACTTAGCTAATAAGTTTAAGACTAGTAATAAAATAATCTCCTTATTAGAGGAGAACTTTCTTACTAGTTTAGAAGAAGACGATTACTATAACGCTTTCTATCGCCTAGAAATATAATAATCTAGCTATACCCGTAAGACTTTCGCTGAGTTTCGTAGTCGATTTTAAAGCGCTACTATCTAAAGTAAAGTTGAAAAGAAGAAGTAGTTCTTCTATATATAGGATAAGATTATATTATCCTTACGTGCTTTAACTCTTATTATTAAACTAACGTAGAATAAGGATTACGCTTCTATAGTTAGATCCTTACTTTCTTTTAATACTAGGTGTTACTATAACTCAGAATATACTTATCCCGAGAAAGCTACTGCCTAGGTATAATACCGCGAGCCTACTATTATTACTACGACTTCTACTAGTTCTACTTCTTACTAGTCCCTAAGCTTAGCCCCTTAATAAACTACTCCTGTATTATATATACGTACCTCTACCCTAGTATAGGCTAGTACTTCCTCCGCGCTGAAACGCCTTGCTACCTCGACCGGAGAACCCCTTAGGTATTATAGTTATAGATAGCTCGGTTATATTAAGCTAAGCTACTTTAACCCGCTTAAGGTTTAATTAATTATCGAATTTCCGGAAGAGAAAGAAGTAACCGAGGAAGTAGTAGAAGACGTACTCTCTGAATCTAGACTAATACTAGAGGGAAATAATAAGGCCTAGGTAAAAACTCCTTCTTAAGTCTATATAAGTATAATCTCTTTAATCTTAATCTTAACTCCCTGATAAGAGGCAAGTAATTTATATACCTGACTATAGTTAGTAGGAACAGGCTAGGAGTCTCTATAAATAGCTTAATCGATACTAGAGCGAATAGCTATCTGTTTATTAATTATACTCTTACTAGATAACTATCAGGGGCCCTCGGTATTAAAATCGAGCTATTACTTTATTCTATTCTAATGCGTAGTTTCTAATAATCCGTTAGAACTTATATTACTTATTTTATATATTTATATCTTTCTATTAATAGTAGGCGTATTTATAACTGCCCTTTTATTCTTCTCGATTTAGGATAGTAAGATATGATTATTAGTATTAAATAGATATAACGATTTCAAGTTAAGCTAGATATGCTCTACTATAAGCTACTATAGCTAGAACTATAATAAGGAGATAATTATAACTTTATCGACTTATAAACTTAGTATTAATCGATCTTATTAAATTAATATTAACGCGCGGGACTTAGCTATAAATTAGCTAAACTAATACTAATTACTCTAAATAGTAGCGATATAGTATATTAACGTATTATCCTTAGTATTTAACTTATTTCCGCTTATCGCTAAGGAATCCGAATCCTTTTCCGTCCCGAATTCATTAAGAAAAGTACTCGCGCTAAAACCCTATTATAAGTGCTTCTCTTAACCTCTAAGGATCTAGAAACCGGTTCTGATTTACTAAATTAGTACTATAGCTTTTTACTTTAATATAAAACGCGAAAGCTCTGAATTATTCTTTATTAATATCTATAAGATAGATTGCCTTTTATAAGACTATCTAAATAGTAACTCTCCTAAGGATCCTGATACCGAATAACTCGTAGCCGAAAAACTACCGGAATAATACTATACTCTTAAGGAGGCCTTTTCTAAGCGGGATTCTAATATTCTTCTGCTATATCGCTTATATAACTATAAAAATTATTCTAGAAGAACTATTACTTAATATATATTCGCCTTTATATCGATAATCTATAGACGAACTATAGATAACTAAGGAGTACTTTATAGAGAACCTAGATAAGGGATTTATCGAATCTAGCTAAAGTCCCTTCGTATTACTTATATTATTCGTTAAGAAAGCTAATAGATGATTATACTTCTATATTAATTATCGTAAGCTTAATACGATCACTCGAAAGGATTTATATCAAATACTTAGGATTAATAAGCTCTTAACTTATATACCTAAAGTAGTAATTTTTACTAAACTAGATATCCGAGTAATATTTAACTATATCTATATAGACCCCGAATCAGAGGAGTATACTACCTTCCGAACCCGCTTCGGATTTTATAAATATAAGATACTCCTTTTTAGGCTCTATAATAGACTTAGTATATACTAATAATATATGAATAATATACTACTAGACTACTTAGACGATTTCTATATAGCTTACTTAGATAATATTCTTATATACTCAGAGATACTCTAAGAATATAAGAGATATATTAAATTAGTATTATAACGCTTAATAGATATCGGACTCTAAGTAGATATTAAGAAAAGCGAGTTCTATATTACTTAGACTAAGTACCTTGGATATATTATTACTACTAATAGAATCGAGCCAGATCCTAAGAAGGTAATACTATTAGTAGACTAGAAGTACCTCGAAATAGTAATAGCTATGAAATCTTTCTTAGGATTCTATAGTTTCTACTATTAATTTATTCGGAATTTCGGTCTTATCGCTAAACCTCTCTTAATACTTACTAGGCTTATAGTACTATAGAATTTCACTAACGATTATAGGAAATCCTTCGACGAGTTATATTAATAGCTACTATTAGTATAGAAACTATATTATTTCGACCCTGAATTATAGACTAAACTAGAAACTAATACCTCTAATAGTATAATAGCTAGAGTTATCTTCTAATTATATGAAGATAACTAATAGTATCTAATTAGATTCTACTCTTATATTCTTAATAGATATAAACTAAACTAGAAGATCTATAATAAGGAATTATATATTATTAGTAAGTCTTTCCGGAAATAGAGACCTGAACTTATATCTCTATAACGCTATACTAGCGTATATATAGACTATCGATCCTCAGAGTACTTTATAACTACTAAGGTCCTAACTAGTAAGTAAGTTAGATAGATAGAATTCCTATCTGAATTTAACTTCTAAATTATATATATACTTAGTAAAGATAACGCTAAAGCTAATATCTTTAGCTATAAGGAATAAGACCTAAGGATATAAGAATAGCAGAAGCGGGATAATAGATCTTAGGTTTTACTACCTTTAGACCGCTTAGACTCTAGGATTAACGCAGAGCTAGCTAAATATTATATCGATTAAATTAGTTATATATACTTAATATCGCTAAGAACTAATATACTATCGGAACTCGCATATAACTCCTTTAATTTAATCGAAAAACTATACTAATTCAACTAAGAATTATTCTCTAATAAACGGAATATATTAGGAAATAGCTATATAACTAATAATAGCTTACTACTTTATAATAGTTATCTATATATATAATACTATACTTTATTATATACTTGTTTAATTAGCGAAGTCTATGATTAAGTTTCTTCTGCTTATCTAAATACTTATAAGACTACCGAAATGATTTCTACTTATTATTATTAGAAAGGACTCGTATCGGATATAAAACGATATACTTATAATTACTACTCTTACTAGTACTCTTATCTGAAGCAGACGAAATAGTAAGGATTCCTCTATTTATTACTAGTACTTAGCTACCTTATATAGTACTTAGCTATAGATTTTAAGGACTTCCCGCCTAATAACTAGGGGTTCAATAGAATATAAGTATTTATTAACCGCCTAAGGAAGGACTTCGTATTAGTACTATACTACTATAATATCGATACCCGCGGGATAGCGATACTATTTATCTAATAGATATATTATTTCGGATATACTCTTAAATTAATTATATCTAACTAAGGAGCTTAGTTTATCTTATTCTTCTAGTAAGAGTTTTATTATATAATTAGAGTTCAGGTTAAGCTCTCTACTTCATTCTACTAGGAAACTAATAGATAAATAGAGATTATGAACTAGTATATTAACTAACGCTTTAGACCTTTCGTTAATTATTACTAAAGTAACTAGAGCGAACTATTACTAATAATAAACCGCGCTTAAGTAACCTTACCTTATGATTCTATTAGTATAGCGCTATATACTCTTAAATACGATATATTACTACGGAATAGCTAAGATTAGAAGTAACTTATTATATTTATACTATAAGAGAAGCTTAATTATACTAATACTAAATCCTTAGCTAAACGTACTAAATCCGCTATCGATTTTATAAAAGCTAATATACTAGCTGCTTAGTAGAGGATATGCGCTATAATTAACCTGAAATAGCGTAATATCGACTAGGAAGTTAAAGATAGGGTATTTCTCTCTATAAGGAACCTTAAGAATAACTAGCTAAGTAAAAAGCTATCTAGCCTCTAGGCAGGACTATACTAAGTCCTAGCTAAGATCAGATACTCTTATAAAATAGATTTACCTCTTAGATCTTCTATATATAATATATTCGCCTTAGAATTACTCTTTTAAGGACCCGGATAACCTATTACTAAGCTAGGAGCTATTAAACTTACCCTTAGAGGTTATCGCTACTTAAGAAGAGTAGGAGTTATAAGATATACTTACTATATAGCTCCTAAGAGGTAATCTAAAGTATTAAGTTAGCTAGCTAGGCTACGACTTAGACCTAACTTAGTATAACGCTTCCGACTTAATAGATACTCTATATAAGCTTAGAGACTTCTACGCTACTAACGTAAGTAAACCTAGACCTCTATATAAACTAGATTAATAGATTAAGGCTTAAGAAGACGGAATAGATAACTATAGTTACTTAGAGGATAATAAACTATTATAGATACTAGTATTAAAATTTTATTACTAAGGATAATCCCTCGATTATACTCTATAATAACGTCGTATCTAAAACTCTACTTCCTCTACTACTTCTACTTTACTAGCTTTCTCCCCTAAGGTCTCCGGAGCTTCTAGTAAATCTGGAATATCTGGAATCGGAATTACTATATCTAACTCCTTATCTAAATTTACTAACGTAGCTCTAGCAGTAGACCGAGTATAATAGCTAATCCTACGGGCTTTCTTCTTTAGAGAGGGTCCGGGAGTATCTAGATCTGACGCTATCTCTGAACTAGAAGGCAAATTCCTTTTTTCCCTAGTATTAGATATTATAGCCTTAAATATAGCCTTCTTTATAAATTCCTATATAATAGTATTTAACTCTTTCGTCTGCTTTAATACTATTTATATTATTAACTTCGATTTCGCTAAATCTATTATTAAAAGATCTAAATCTTATATCACGTTAGTATTATACTAGTATCTAATAGTTTAAAGATCTTAACTTATTACTTTAATAAACTCTAACTCCTTAAATACTTTCTCTATAGATCGCGTTAAAGCCTAAGTCTCTACTAATTATATAGTAGTAATCTCTAATATAGTAGTAAGAGTAATAGATTTCGCGAGATAATAGATCTGATTAATAGCCTTATAAGTAGCTATAATACCGCCTCGATTTAGCTCCGCGTCCTTAGCTTCGCTACTAGGAAGTAAACTAGATAAAATAGTATACTCTATATTAACGTAGTTAAGTAACTATAACACGTTAGTATATATAACTATATTTAAGCCTAAGTAACTTATATACTTATAACTGCTCTTTAATACTAAATAATACTTATAAAGCTTAGAGTTAAGCTTATTAAATAAATATAGAAGTTCTAGAATAAGAGTATTATTATACTTTAGCTTAAGGAAAGCGCGAATATATCATAGGTAATATATACGATACGCCGCTGAAAGGGTACTAGCGGGAACTAGTAAGAGCACTATAGGAGTTAGCGTTATAGATCTATGAAATACTCGTATTTCACTTAAAGACTATCCCTAATACTAAAGTAGGAAACTTACTTATAATAAGAGAAAGTTGATTAGGTCGATTAATATATAAGATTATAGTAGACTACTATAGTAGTTAGTAATAATACTTACTCTAGGAACTATATCGTTGTCTAAGGAGAGTAAACTTATAAGTTAGAGTAGTTATCGTAATTGAAAAGGAAAGGCTCTAATATTAATAAACCCCTTCCTTTATATACTCTACGCTCTACTTAAACTCGACTCCTGTTATAAACAGATAAAGTAAATATAGCTTACCGCCCGATTTAGAAGCTATAACTAATATAGTACTATTATAGTAACGTAACTAGTCAGAACCTGATAAGGAATTTACTACTACTAAAGAGCGGCTAGCGCTTATTACGCGAATATCAACGAAAACAGTTATAATAAAGACTAATTTCTAATATAAACTATAACCTTCCGAGCTTAGGGTTAAGCTCTTCTTAAGGAGGGGTAATATAATAATAACTTACCTGAATATCATATAAGAAGAAGGATAGATACTAGGGCCTAAGTCAATAGGTATCCCGGTATAACTAGTATCCGACTCGATATAGTATCGGACTAGTACTAGTATATATATATAAAGTGCTTTATACTTTATCTCTTTTCTTCTTCCTTCCTTATCTTTTTATTTCCTTAGTAGTAGACTATATAAGATCGCTCTTAGCCTCCCTACTTGTTTTATTCTTGCTCGTATACCGCCTCGAGTCTTGTGTCGTTACAGAAAGTATAGCTAAAGTGCGTAAACTAATTAAAGCTAAAGTAATTACTTTAGTTCGGTAGTAAAGTCGAGTAAATAAAGGAAATTATAAGGCTATTTTTATAATATAGAATTAGCTGCTCTAGGATTTAAGTGATTATAACGAGAGACAGAGTATAGATTAGATATTATTTCAGTTGAATAAATTGTAGGATCGAAGTGCAACTATACTTGAAAGCTGTTGAGGGATAGATGCAGCTCAGCCAGCCGTCATATGACCTTATGTCACTTGACTCGGTACTATATATATAACCTTATCCCGGGGGTAAACTACCTAATTGAAATTCTCGAACCCTTGCTTCTAGTACTTATATTAATAGGTTATGAGCCTCGAAAAGGTATTTACAGGATATTTCCCGGGAAGCTACTTGTGACGGGTTGCACCCGTTAGTATGCTTAACGCCTGGGGCGTCTGCGCTAGTACCTGACATATTATTATACGTATTTTAATGCTACTGCTACTAGCGGCCGCGGTAATATCTTTTCTTCGAAGGGAGACTCTTATTCCTCCCTTCTCTCTTAATTAATTCTCCTTATAATATAAACGAGCTTTTATACTATATACTTTATATTTACCTTATAATATTAGAGTTAACTTATTTATAATATTCTTAACTAAACGAAAGAGGATCTGCTTTCGAGTAGTAGATAATACGCGTATATAAGAAAGCTAGTATCCTGGCTTTAGTATTACTATACGTATATCTACGATACGAAGACAGACGCCTCGGACTATATATAATGGATCCGGCTACCTTACTTACGCTTAATATTCTTAATTAAATAAAGAAGGATCTGCTTTCGAGTAATAGATAATACGCGTACATAAGAAAGCTAGTACCCTAGCCTAGCTATTACTATACGTATACCTACGATACGGAGATAGACGCCTCGGACTATACATAGTAGATCCGGCTATTTATACGACTATTATACGAGTAGTAATTATAACGACGCTAGGATATATAGTTTATAATAGCAGAAGAATAGCTCCTCTAGTAGCTACTAGATGCCTTCGAAGCATAAAGAAGACAAGTTGCTAAGCTAGTAGTATAATAAGCAAGTTCGATAGCTACTTTAGCTAATAGGATCGAAGATATAGAATAACGAATCGTATAGCTAGTACTACTAGTAGTACTAACCCTAAACGATACGACATAGTTAATAACTCCGGAGCTAACTATAGCTATAAAGTAACGTATACTAAAACCCGAAAAGTTCGATAGTACTAACCTAGCCTTATACCTCTAATTCGAGAGTATCCTATAAGCGAAGCTAGAGATCGATACTATTACTATTAGTAATAAGAGAAAATAAATATAATACGCGTTTAGCTATCTCATAAGCGAGACTATAAGCTGAACTTATCTCTAGATAATCTTTATCTAACGATAAGGGTAGTTAATAGTCGAAAAGCTATCTTAATAGATAACTACTACTTTTCGCGACTCTTACTATTAATAGAAAGCTATAAGCTAGCTAAATAAGATTAAGTAAAGAACTTATTCTTCAAACGAATTCCTTAATATTTTCAATCAGTTAATCCTCGAAGCAGAAGAATAGGACTAAGTAGACGTAATTAAGAAGAGTTACTTAAAGGCTATTGTTACTATTACTTTAGTCTATAATACTATTAGAATAAAGAAAGAATAGTCGTACGAAGAGTACTATTCGTAACTATATATAGTTATCGACTAGCTAGCTGAAATTAAGAAGCTATTAGCTAGAGTAGACTAATAGAAATACATACGAGAGTAGTCTCCTAAGATAGACTAATAAGTAATAAACTCGATAGATTAGGAAGTAACTCT
The DNA here is from genome assembly GCA_900074885.1 of Rhynchosporium graminicola. Lineage (NCBI taxonomy): Eukaryota > Fungi > Ascomycota > Leotiomycetes > Helotiales > Ploettnerulaceae > Rhynchosporium > Rhynchosporium graminicola. Next base: position 26,457 of record FJUW01000068.1, read on the forward strand.
TACTATTATTATGATTATGATAATAAAGAAAGAACCTTAATGAGCGAGCTCTATAGAGATCGAGAGACGGAAAGCAGAGTAGCTTTACTTCTACTATAGATAAGATAGATATATAGTTCGTAACTACTATATAAAACTCACTATAACTAAGAAGAAGAAAAGCTAAGTAATAATAGCTAAGAAAAAGATAAAGAAGTCGAAGCTGAAGGAAGTTAAGATAAAAGGATCGAGCTCCGAGTTAGAGAGCTCAGGAAAAGAATAGCTTCTATTTAAAATTACTAATAGAAATAAAAGGAAGTTAATTAGATAATGATAATAGAAGCTTAGGATTAGTTTAAGGATATAATAAATAAAGCCCCTTTCTTAGTATCTATAATAAGTAATAAAGAGTATTATACTGAGACTCTACTTAATACTAAGTACTTTTTATATAATATTATTAATTCTCGCTTTACTACTTGCTATCGCCTCTAGTATTTCCCTATTTCCTCTATCGAAATAAGTTCGTTCGAAGAATAAAGAAGTCCTATTATAGAAGTAGTAATTATAGAGATAAATATTAATAAGTATAAGGAAGCTAGAGCTTTCTTCTACGTAATACTACGCTTAGAAGACTACGATCTGATTTTAGAACTACTATAGTTTAAGAAAAATAATATACGTATAATCGCCCTAAAGTCACGATACTATATTAATACTATTACTATAACCTTAGGTAACCGAGTATAAGAGCTGGACTATAAGCTAGACTACTTCGTAGTATTAGTAGTAGTATTTAATAGGCTTACTCGAGGACGACTACGTAAGAAGGTATATCGTACACTTTCACCTGTTATATATAGTCACGTTATGTCTGATCACCTGCATAGCTTAGTATATACTCATATGATCTCCTTATATATTTAAAGTAAGCTTTCTCTCTTTCTTCTGAGGGAGAATGCTCTCTATAATTAATATTCAGAGACTACTTTAATTCTCTATCTTCTAATACCTTAAAGTGATCTTTTATAACTAATAAAGCTTACTTTACTTTTATGCCATAGTTAAGAGCTATATGAGTATATCGCTTTCAAAGCTACCTGTTATATATATAGAAGTAAAGCTTTAATCTAGCTTTTGATCACTAGAGTTACTTATTTAGGCTTTTCATAATATATTAATTAACGTTCTATAAGCTCCTTATAGCTTTTCAACTACTTAATCATATCTTTCAAAGATCTTTCTGACGATTTACTTAATCTTAGTAATAAAATAGTCTATAAGAAGCTAGAGTAATAGCTAGATTAGATTTCTTATGTTTAATTTATAGCTAGAATAATTAAGGTATAGTAATATATAGATCTAGATCTACTAGATTAAGTATCTCCTGCCGAGCTCCTTCAGATTAGACTACGATAGCTATAAGAGATCGCTAATAGCGAGTAACGAAGCTCTGAAGTAGATTTCAATATAGAAATAAAAGCTTAGGAGCTTAAATTAGTTTAATAGGCTAAAGAGCAGATTTCTGAGCTAACTAGAAGCACTCGAGACACGAGTCAGGTGCTCGATATAACTCTTATATATCCTATCCTAGCTAAACCTAAAAAGCCGGTTATAATTACTATAGCGTCTCGAAAATCTGAAGCAGAGATCGAAAATAAGTAATTTACACTCGATCTCGCTACCTATAGCTAAAAGGCTCTTACTTACGCTAAAATCTACGTATAGATCAAGAAGTTAATATTACTTATCTATTTAGCTCTAGCGATTAAGCGATTACTAGTCGAAAAGAGAGTAAACCTTTAATACCTTCTTCGAGCCTTAATATAAGAGCTCTATTAAACTGACGCGATTAATTAATCTAACGCACGGAAAGCTTATATACTTTATCTTATTATAGGGGTATCCGCTAGAAGTAAAGGAAAAGGTAGTAACTCGAATCCTTAAGCTTAGATTATTAAACTTCAAGCTTTAATCAGAGATTATATACTTCATAAGGTCCTAGACGTCGAAGGATCTCTTAGAATTATATATTTCCTGAATATAGTTAAATCTTTCGATTATTTCTAGGTAAAAAGCCTTCTGATCGAGTATTAAAGAGCTAAGCTATACGGAAAACCCTCTCTATATACTCTTAAGAAGCTCGTAAAGGAGTTCTATATAAGTTAAGTTAATTATATATATCAGGAGTTTCAGAGTAATATAACTAAAGGTTAAGGCGTTTTCTTAACGCTCGGATCTCGAGGCACTACTGAAAATACCTTATCTAGCGTAGCTACCGGGAGATCAGACCGAATCGAGTATATATACTCTTACTTAAAGGATAAACCTTATACTTGGAAACTAATAGATTATACTAAATTATAGCTCGCTATATATAGATAAGTCTATACTACTAGTAAAGATAGTACTCTAATTAAAGTTAAAGCTTAAGATCTAGAATTGTAGTAATACGCTAACGATTTATCTCTAGTAAATAGAAAGATCTCCGAGCTAGCTATAGAATAGATCGCCTGATCTCTTAAGCTACTTAAGATCTCCTTAGTAAAGTATTAGGAGATTTAAAGTATAAGTTAAGCTTCCTTAGGAATATCTTAGATAAAAATATAAAACGAGGTAGAAAGAAAATAGAACTAGTTATTATACTCTTCTTAGATAATAATTAAGAGCTTATAGAATTACTAAGTATCTTTCTAGTTAGGGGTAGAGCTTATCTGCTCTCTTAATCTATCCTATTTAATAACTATAGAGCTACGAACCTAGTTAATAATCGTAATCTGTTAGTTAAAGGATCTTTCGTTAAGTTAGAGATTAATAATTATGTAGAGAGTAGAACCTCCTAAATCCCTATTAGTAGGCGCGGAACCTAGCTAATAAAAGGGGTCCTTTCAGGACTAGATAGAAAGTACTTTAATCTTAAGCTCTATAATATTATAGTAATAGATAGTTTCTATACTAATATTATCTTAGAAGCTCGATTATTAGACTTAGGGATCTAGTATTACAGATTAGATTATACCTTATACTAGGGAGAAGAAGGAATCCCATAGATCTCTCACCTAGTTATTCGGAAGCTTAAATGAAAACAGAATCTTATATTCTTTAAATATAAAGTTCGTTTAAACTATTAACTTTTAAAACAACTCTTTCCTTTAAGTATAGTAAGTATAGTAATCTATCTTATATAGATATACTTATCTCTAGATCTATCTATTAAGAGATCTATTATAAAATTAGCTTAAAGAGTAATTAATAGAAAGGATTCTAAGAAGATATAGTATCTAAGAGCTAGTTATCTTATACTAGACGCTCTTAGGAAGCTTATAAGCTACGCCTAAGGAGTAGTAATTATTAAAGGGGTAGGAAGGTATAAATGCGAGTATTACATAGTAATATATACTTTATGAAGGATCTCTAGATAGCTACCGGAAAGGAAATCCCCTTATCTATTTAAGAGGATAATATAAGATCTATTCGATTATCTAGTATACTAGGGGAGATTATAGTTACTTCTGATTAAGTGCAAATATAATAGACTAATTATTACCTTTACTTTAAAAACTAAGGAATATAATAAAATCTTCGAGTGTCTCGAAGCTTTCGAAGCTTAGGTAAGGAGGTAATTTAGCCTCGCTATCTGCATATTTAAATATGATCAGGAGAAAGTAGTTATAGTAATTCAAGGATTTATACGCTATTAAAAGTAGTATTTAAGGCTCGGAATCGAGATCGAGCTTTCACTAGCTTATACTCATAAGCTAAACAGCGGAATTAAAAGAGTAGGATCAGAAGTAATATCTAAAGGAATCTGTATATAACTATTAGCTAATATCCCAGATTTCCTAGGTCTTAAGTGCGCTTTAGCTACTACTTATCTATTTGATAGATCACCTAGAAGGGGGAATAATTAGAGATTACCTCTTAAAGAGAATAATAGATAGTTTTATAACTATTTCCGATTTTACGATCTAGCTATTATTACTTACCTAACTATAGATTTCAGACTAAATTAGAGCTTGATTTATATATATAGATATAAAGTATACCTATTAATAAAGGGAAAGATAAAAACATAGGAAAATTAAGCGTTTAAAATCTCAGTAAGAGCTTATATCAGGTATTTAGTTAGCTATATAGCCTCTAATATCTATAAGATCTAAGTTCCTATACTTCAAAGGATTTTTATTACGCGGAACGTATATTTTAATAAAAATGAATTCTATATCTCTTCGCTAGAGGAAAGAACTATGATTACTAAAGAGGAGGCTTAAACGATCTGCGACCTTATTAAGGAAGCTGAAATCCAACTACTTTAAGCTAGGCTTCTTAATAGTATTTCAGAAGATATCCCTAAAGAAGTCTCTTTAGAGATCAGATTAAATAAAGAAAGATCAGAAGATCTTTTTAATCCCTTAGTTCACTTCGCAGAAGCTCGCGATACTCGAGAGAGTTAGAATCTAAGGGTAAAAAGAACTAATAACTCTTCTAGAGATTAGCTTATTTTCACCGGCTTTTAGACCCCGGATATTACTCTATCGGTAGATATATATAATAAAGAGATAGCGGGGTAAAGCTATTATATATTAATCCTAGAGCTTATAATAAGTATAGTACAGAGCTCAGGGGAGCTAGCTATAGGTAAGGAAATACTTCTTATAGACTACGAAAGGGATATATAAATGAAGAATAAGCGATATACCTACCCCTTAAATAATTAAGTCGCTAAAAGGGCACCTATATCTTCTGATCAAGTTACTAAAGAAGCACTTATATTAATAATACCTCGATTATCTAGGATTAAGATTCGAATCCTATATAAACCTCCGCTAGAGGGGCACTAAGTGATTCTTAATTATTCGACTAACGAGTCTGATATAGAATTAGATTCGATTAGATCTTCTAATAACTCTATTAAGAGATTATTAGAAGTTCAAAGCTTAAATTCTGAAAAGAAGCCTTTAAAGCTAAGAAGAAAGCTATAAAGAAGCCTAAGTATCTAAAGAAGGTAAATAGTACTCTAGTATTTCAAGTACTAAGTGCTATAATAAACTCTAGGCGTATAAAGAACCCTTATCGAAAGATCGGGAGTAAGGAAACTCGGGGTACTTAAGTTAAGAGCGATCTCTCTTATAAGGAACTCTAAAATAATCCTAAGTTATAAATAGATCCTTAAATCTCTATACTTATATCTAATTAGTATATAGATATAGCAGGAGATACCTTGGACCTAAGAATAATATACGAAGTGATCTCGTTATCTTTTAAAATACTCTAGATACTTAAACTAGATAATTTAATAATAGCTACTACTTTAGAAGCTTAGCTTTTAAATATTAATAGAAAGCTTAAAATTCTAAAAATTAAGATAGTAGATCTCCTACTAGAGCTAAAGAGATTTAATAATCTTAAGAACTATCTAATAAAAGCTTAGTTTTCTAAAGATATAGATCTAGAGATAGGAAATATAAAGAAATAAAGCTACTAGGAATCTAAAACAAATAATCAGTATATAATATAAACGCTAATTCCTCTGATATAGGTTTTCAAGTATAAACTTAATAAAAATAGATATATTGAAAGATATCGCTCTCGAATCGTAGTCAGAGGGGATCTTAAAAGCGAAGTAATAATCACCTCAACTTACGCTAGTACGCTTAATATGAAATCATTCCGAATAGTAATAGCTCTTATAGTATACTTCGATCTGGAGATTAAGTGCTTTAATATTATAAATATATTTATTAACGCCTTAAGGGATATTAAAAGAGAAAGAGTATATTACTCCTTTCCTTTAGAAGATTAAATCCCGAAAAGGTACTTAGAGTTAATCGCGCTCTCTACGGAATAAGAGATTCTCTATACCTATAGTATAAACATATAGCTAATACCTTAACTAAACTTAAGCTATCTCTATATCTAGAGGAGCTTTATATATTTATAGATAAAGATTATAAACTAATAGTCATATTCTATATAGATAATATATAAGTACTCTTCTATAATAATAATAAGGAGCTCGGGTAGAGCTTTATCGATCAGCTAAATACGGAATACGATATGCATATTCTCAGAGATATTAAGTAATTCCTTAGTATCAGAGTGCTTTATAATAGAAAGCTTAAAACTATCTCACTTATATATAATAAGTATATTAAGAAGATCGCGTATAAGTTTAATTAAATAGATAGAAACTGCCTAACTATATTACTTCCTTAACTTAATCTTATTAAGAACTTAAATCAAGCTTTAAAGAAGTTAATTAAAGCATTTCAAGAGAGAGTAGGATTAGTTCTCTATACTACAATTATAGTTCGACTAGATATATTATATACTATCTCGTAGCTCTCTAAGTACTTAACTAATCCTTTATTAGACTATTTTATAGCTATCTACTAGCTAATTTGATATCTTTATAATACTCGATTTCTGGGGATTATTTATAGAAGAGAATACTTAAGAGCTTTAGTAATAGCTTCTGATACTTTATTTGCAGATAATCCAGACTCTAGAAGATTATCCTAAGGATATCTGATTCTTATATATAGAGGACTAGTAATTTAGAAAGCTTTAATATAAGATATAGTTATAACCTCTATAACTAAGGCTGAACTACTTATATTAGCTAACCTAGTAAAAGAAACTATAGCTCTTTAGAGATTCTTTAAAGATCTTACCTTTAATATTAGAGAGACTTAGGAGATCTTTTACGATAATTAATAAACGATCAGGCTAGTTATAAATAAAAGCGAGAGAATAATTATTAAACTACGATATATCGATATTCAGAATATATAGCTTAAGTAAGAGCACGCTAAGGGATTATTTATAGTAACCTATCTGCTAACTAACGATATACTAGCAGATAGTCTTATAAAGAATCTCACTCGATAGAAATTTAAAGCTTTCAGATCTCTCTTAAATTTTGGAAATCATAGATCATAGATAGAGGAGCTTTAAGTATAATATTAAGTCGCCTACTTAGCGTATTTTTTTATTATATAAAATTCAGACTAAAAAACCAGGCTTTTAGGGATCCGCGAATAATTATATAGGAAGATTAAATACTTACTTTAAGCTATTCTTCTAGCGCTTAATACGGTACTCAGTATAGTACTTTCTATCCTTAGAAGGAGTTCTCCTGCTATATAATCCTATAAACTTACTAGTAGAAGCTCTACCTGTACCGCTACTACGATCTCTCTTCTTTAGAGAAAGTCCAGGTCTAATAGATTTCATATTAAGGATCTCGACCTCAGATTCTGACTCTATATCGCTACCGCCTTTCTTTAGAGCTCTCATAGCTTTTATATCTTTAAGTACTTATCGAAGATTTATATAATAGTTTTTAAGGAACTAAGTAAATTAGCTAAAGTATTAAAATATTAGAATCATTAGAAAGCTTACGGATTCCTTAGTACTAGTTCTCTTTCTATCTATAAACTCCTTAGCCTAGGTGATTATTTGCGGGGTAGCAGGAATACAGCTATAAGAGGCATAGGATAAGTATCTCTTTCACTTTATAGCTATTTTTATATACTAGCGACCTTTTATTCCACTTCCCTCTATACTTATACTAATATATCTTTAGTAAGGATTATTATTCTCTTTACCTAGTAGATATTAAAATTCAATTAGAAGATCACTTATCTATCTTACGCTTTACTTCAGATCTAGGGGTAATAGCAATAGACTTGCGACTATAGGAAGATATAATAATCTTCTTTAAAGAAGAAGATAGAGCTTTTAGTATATAAGGAGATAACTTAGTTCGCTGGAGAAATACAGAGAGTTCGCGGATAAAGTAATCAGAAAGATTATCTAAGGGATTATACTATTTAGGCTCAAGCTCAGAATCATTATCTCGATTAGTATAATTAATAGATCAGAAGGAACGGATTTCAGGATTATTTCATAGTTAAGCTACTAAGTAATAAGGAGTAGAAGAGATATCTTCCTCAGAGTAAGGGTTATCGAACTATATTATAGATTATTAGTTAAAGGATTAAAATAAAAGATAAAAATAATCTTATAATATCGCGACAGATAGATTTGATCGCAAAAGATCTTCTGGTAATAGCAGAGGATTCTGTAACGCGATGACGTGATACAGGACGCTTATCAGCCTCTTCAGAAGAGTTCTCCTTTCGTAATCTCTTGTTTAGAGAGTTGGAAGACATGATGATAATAATAGAAGATTTGAAATGAAGTTATTAATGGAAATTCATAACTCTCTAATCATACAACCTGGATTTCGATTTGCAATTCATTCAATTGAACTCTTCTATACGACTGTTTACCTTCACTCTTACACTCGGCGATCACTCAAAGCTTAGAAGCAGCTGATTTTACACTATACATAAGGCTATAGCCTTGCAATTTCCTCTATTTATATAACTTACTTATCAATAGTCACCTCGGCTTTAATCAGTTTACGCACTTTATCTATACTCTCTTTTATCAATTTGCATGAATAGTAGAATTTACCCTCTCTGTTTAGAAGCTTCTTTACTTACTTAAGGTGTTTTATATTCACTAACTAAGTAAAGGTGTACGTATAATTAATAGTAATCTCTAGCTCCATACTAAGAGATAACTATAGGGGGTATATCGTATACTTTCACTTATTATATATAGTCATGTTATGTCTGATCGCCTGCATAGCCTAGTATATACTTATATAATCTCCTTATATATTTAAAGTAAGCTTTCTCTCTTTCTTCTGAGGGAGAACACTCTCTATAATTAATATTCAGAGACTACTTTAATTCTCCATCTCCTGATACCTTAAAGTGATCTTTCACAACTAATAAAGCCTGCCTTACTTTTATATCATAAGATATAAGTATTTACTATAAATATAGCAGATATCTAGAAGACTCTTATACTAAAGATAAAGACTAACTTGCGAACGACACTCCTTAATTAGCTATATAAGTACCTCGACTTATATAATAATAAGAAGATAGGCGTATTACTATTACTATAAGGTCCCGGGATCGACTATAAGATTAAACCCGAATTATATAATAGTAAGGAACCTATAGTACTCTAAGGCCCTTTATATAACATATCTCGCGATAAACTCTTAGTACTATAGAAGACTCTTACGAAGCTCTTCGATAAGGGATTTATTCGAGTTAATAACTCGCCTACTATTATTCTTATCTTATTTATAAAGAAACTAAAAAGTAAGCTATAATTTTATATTAATTACTATAAGTTAAATCGAATTACGAAGAAGGATTAATACTTACTACTACTAATCTATAAGACTCTTCGGAATATTAGAAAAGCGAAATAGTTTATAAAACTAGATATTACTATTACTTTCCATAAGATATATATTACTATTAATAATAAATAGAAGATAGCTGTTCGCACGAGATATAATTTATATAAGTAGCTAATAACTCCTTTTAGACTTACGAATACTCTAAGTATATTTTAATAATATATTAATTAAGTCTTAAGTAACTACTTAGACGAATTCTACTCTACTTATATTAATAAAATCCTAATCTATATAGATAGTAATTACTACTACTACTAAATATAAGTAGTAAAAGTTATAATAAGATTACGCGAGGCTAAACTATAACTAGATATTAATAAGTAGGAATTCGAAATATAAATAACAAAAAACCTTAAGTTCGTAATCGATATAAAAGAGAGTATTTAAATATACTCTTAGAAATAATAAGCGATTTAAGAATAAGAACTCTTAACTTTAGTAAAAAGAGTACGAAACTTCTTAGGATTGACGAATTTCTACTGAACGTTTATTAAAGATTACTCGACGATTATATTACTACTAATATAGCTTACTTATAAGGAATAGCTATAATAATAGGATAAAGCCGCAGATAAAGCGTTTAAAAAGTTAAAAGATATATTTACTACTAGACTTACGCTAGCGTAGTTTAACCCTAACTAAGAAATAGTACTTGAAATACACTCTGCTAGATAAGTAGTAAGAGAGGTATTTATATAATTCAATAACTAACGAAAGTTATAACTTTATTTATTCTTCTCGAAGAAAAACGCTTTAGCTAAATATAACTATAAAATCTATAATAAGGAAGTATTAGTAATTAAATATTACTTCAAGAAGTAATAATACGAATTGAAAAGCGTATAAGAATTCTATATTTATACTAATTATAAGAACCTCGAGTATTTTATAATAGTTTAGTAGCTTATAGAGTAGTAAATATAATAGTTACTACTTCTCTCGCGCTTTAATTATACGATTAGTTATATTCTTAGAAAAGAAAATGAGCGTATAGATATATTCTTATAATACGAATAGGATATACCCTATAGTATAGAAGATAAATAACTCTAGTATCAGTTAGTTTAACTGATTAAGCCGAAGGTACTACGAGAACTACTACTACTACTATAAGGGATAGTAGTAATAGCCCTAGTTATAATATAATAAGATCGAAGATACTAAGGAGAAGAAGAAGCCTCGCGATTATAGAACGTATCCCTATAAGTTAAAGAACCTAAAGTAGTTAACGAAGCCGCCTAAGATAATAATACTACTACTACTACTTTTATAACGCTCAAGAAACTCTAGTTATAAGCGGAATAAGCTAATAGTATATACTAAGGAGTAGCTAAAGTAGTATATAATAAGTAGCGCGTATTTCTTATTACGTTAAAGTTAAAAGTATTAGTATTAGAGTACTTATTATTAGAAGCAGGTAAACTATAATTCCGAGGCAGATTATAAGTACCTGATTCCGAAGAACTATATATAAAGTTAATCTAAGTAATATATAATACTGAGATATATAGATACTTAAAACGAGATTTAATTATTATTATTATAAGTTAGTAGTTCTTCTAGCTATAGATATCAGAAGATATAAGAAGGTTCGTTCGGAATTATAACGCTTATAGAAAGAATAAGACTTAGCGAGACTAAAGGTAAGGATTCCTTAAGCTATTATTACGATTAGATTAGATCTAATAAGAAATTTCTATCGATTTTATTATCGATCTTCTAGAAACTAAAAGTTATACTAACTTAATTATAGTTACTAATTAGCTTAGGAAAGGAATTATATATAATAGATTATTATTAATTAAATATAGAAGCTATAGTAAAGTAATTTATATAAGTCTGCTATAGAGAATACGTATTATTACGCGTAATTATATCTGACTAAGGGAAATAGTTTATCGGAATATTATAGATACAAGTATATACTTTACTAGGGATTATTCGACGCCTTTCTATAGCTTATTACTTAGAAACTAATAGCTCTATAGAGAGGATAAACTAGACGTTAGAGACGTATTAATATATATTTATAGATTTCGTATAAGATAATTAGTTTAATATATTACTATTAGCAGAAGTAGTAATTAATAATCGAGACGCTATATTAATAAGAGTAAGCCCTCTATTTCTAACTTATAGTTATTATATATAATATATCGACTTAGATATCGAAAATGAACTTACTATTATTACTAACTATATACTTATTCAAAAGGCAGATATGATCTTAAAGAGGCTATAAGACGCTAAAGAATAAGTATAGATAGTAATAGTAGTAGCGTAATAAGTCTAAGAAGAGGTTACTAACTATTACTACTAGTAAGCTTTAAAGTTTAAAGTCGAAGATAAGATCTAGTTAAGTTAATAGAATATTCGTACGAATCGACCTGCGAAGAAACTCGATATGAAGTAAGCTAAGTATATAGTACTCGAAGCAGTTAAGTCGTATAGCTACTACTTAGATACGCCGCTGGGAATATATGATATTTTTTATATATAGTTATTACGCTTAGCTATTACTAACTTATTACTAAGCTAAGTATAAGATAACTCATAGCTACTACTACTACTAGTAGTAAACGAAGACGAGTTCGAAGTAGAAGAAATCATAGCCGAGAGATTATTTCGATAAGGAGGCTAAATGAAGAAGAAGTATCTAGTTAAATAGATAAGTTATATATAATTAATATAAGAACCGGAAGTAGTTCTTACTACTACTATAGTACTTAATAAGTAGGAAGAGAAGAATAGACGAGATAGCCCTAACCTCGAAACAGAAGGAGGGTAATATAACGAGTTATACTTATTAGTATACTTGACGCCCAAGGTATCTACGCTAGTACCTGACGTATTATTATACGTATTCTAATACTACTGCTACTAGCGGCCGCGGTATTATCTTTTCTTCGAAGGGAGACTCTTATCTCTCCCTTCCCTCCTTAGTTAATTCTCCTTATAATATAGACGAGCTTTTATACTGCACACTTTATATTCGCCCCGTGATAAAAAAAAACCTATTATATTCGCGAAAGGTCTATTTTCTAAGACTTTAGACCCTTATAAAGAGGACCCTACGGAACCTCGATTAGTCACTATTAAGTGCCTATATAAGGGTTGCACGTAAGTATTAAAATATATCTTATTTATTTATATATATATATATACTAATAATTTTTTAGAAAAGTCTTTAAAGGCCAGAGAGTTAATCACTCTACTAGTAATTATATTACTCACTATAAGTTTAGTTATAAGGCTTTTAATATACGACGAGTCTTAATGCAGCTAGTCTCGGAACCTAATAAGTTAAATATATCTTTTATATAATTATAAACTAACTAATTATTAGATAATTCCGACAGCGAAGAGACTTCTAGTCAAAGTAGTAGTAGTCAAGCTACTATAACTCAGGCTTTTAGCTCTTTAAGAGGTACTAAAAGGCTCACTTCGCCTATCAAACAGGCTTTTAATTCGAAGAAATATAAGTCGCTATTAATACGATTTATTATCGAAAATAATCTATCGCTTAGAAGTATTTCAAGTACTTCTTTTAGAGATTTAACTCTTTATTTAAACAAGTAAGTCTTTCTTTATATAGATATATATATATATATATATTTATATTAGTAATTTACTGACTTTAATAATAGATCATCTCCTCTTCTTTATAATAAGATACTTTACGACTATTTAAATAGTATTTGTAAAGAGAAAAGAGATATTATACAAGAGGAACTAGCTGTCACGGGTGAATAATGTATACACGAGGGTTCATAGTGGTATTTAATAAGTTCGATAAGGAGGGAGCAAGAATCTAACCGGAAGCTATAAGAAAAGGTGCGTAGTACTAAGGCTTAACCGAGCCTTAGTTAGCGAGTCGTGCTGGTAATACTAGTACTATAACCTAAGGGCTTAACTCTTATATTACTCTCCTCCTCCCGCCTGTTTTCTAGCGGAGACTAATAGTAAATAGTCGTAGAATCCCCCTGTAGTTAATAACCGCGTTCTATTACTAAACGTTAAGCGTACTAATTATTATTATCCGCTTTCTTTATTATGATCCCGCTGTATTAAGCTAGCGCTCCGCTCCTATTATCGCTAACCTAGCTATTATTATGCTTCCTCCTATTATCGCTCGCTTCCTTTATTATTATCCCGCCGTATTAGGCTAGCGCTCTGCTCCTATTATTACTCGATCCGGCAAAGACATTATAAAAGAAGAGACTTTCTACCTTTTTATATTTTTCTTTTCTTCTTCTATATAATAATAATAACTATAGTAAGATAAGTCCCCTCCTCTCTCTTTCTATTAAAAGAAAATATTAAAATTCGCGAATTATATATTAAAAATCCCTTTATTATACTATCGGGATCCGCGCTAAAACTAGTAGAATTAGATATCTCTTATAATTCACTATATCGCTTATACCCTCTCGGGCTCTGATTATATCGACTAAGCTATAAGTACTATACTCCGCCCGTTCTCGGACGGAATCCTAGCGAATTCAGTTAAATCGCTCTTAATCTTATACCTATTATAAGGATAGGAAGAAGAATTGCGAGAATTTATAAGTTTTCCTCGGATTCCGCGTAAAAACAGTTAGCTTATATAATAGTTCTTAAATCTCTTATATCGCTTATTCCGTTTAGACTTATTCCGCTAATACTAATAAGTAAGTATTATACTCCGCTTATTTTTCATCGCTTTATACTCTATTTAGAAATAATACTTATACTAATCTTATTAAGGTCTTAAAGGCTTAGAAAGCCCTTAAGCTCTTCTAATCCTCTAGTCTTCTCTCTATATAAGTTTATTCGGACCTCGCTTATTCCTCGTTAGTAACTGATATTTTATAGTCCTTTAGCTTCTGAGGTTACTACTTCTATTATTACTATTATCGCCTAATAGGGTTAAATATAAGTTATTATTAGACTTCGCTTGTTTTTTATTAGCTTACTCTCTTTTAGTACTAGTAGAGTCCCTCTAGCTCTTATTTTAGGACCCCGCCGAGCCTCCTAAGTACTCCGTAGGAAATATAGTAGAATGCGTATCCTTTCTATAGCGTTTTCTTCTTAAGAATTTGAAAATCTAAAATTAAATCCTAAAATCGATCTTTTTTTTTTTATTTTTTTAAAGATATAACTCCTTCTGTCAGAAAACGCTCGGCTCCCGACTAAATCATATCGGAAACCCTTCCCTCTCTTTTTATCCTTATAAACTACTCCCTCCTTATTATTTCCCCTGGGGTCTGCTTCCTCTTACTCGGAGTTTTACTTTCCTCTTTTCGTCTTCTTTTCCTATTTAGATAAGGGTCTATTATATATATTAGCGTTCTTATACTTCAGCTCGTATTTATCTAAAGCTATAGAGTCCGCTAAGTTTTCTAAGGGTTCTTATATTAGTTTATAATAACTTAACTATTTTATAAGTACTTCCTTAAACTTTCCCTTTCCTCTTTTCTTATCTCTTATATAAAGGATCAATTCTATTGAAAACTCTTCGTACGTCTTAGATAGGACTAGATCCGGTTATTTATTATTAGTCTCCTGCCCTATTAAGGGGTCGTTATTAGTAAGTTATAATAAATCCGTATAGAATATTAAGTAAATATTCCTAAGGATCCCGGATAATTATATAAATAATAGTAAAAGTACTTCTTTTATTATATATTTAGTATATTTAGTATCTAAGCTCCTCTTCGGATAGTCTGTTTAGTAGTTATATAAGTCTAGCTATACCTTATCGCCCTTTCGATAGATTAGTACTAGAGTCCTAGTTTTATTAGCGTTATCCTTTTGTTTCTATATAGCTTTAGCTATATTTACTTAGTATAACTTAGTAATATTCTCTATCTTCGTAATAAAAGCTCTAGGTCTTTCGCTCGACTTAAGTTTAGTATTTTCCTCGGTTTCCGGTTCTAATAATATAGGAAATAGCGCTTTATAGCTATACGTTACGAAGAATAGACTTATTCCGAGTCCCGCTTAATATTAGCTATTTAACGCGAGTTATACTATAGGAAGCTACTTCTTCTAGTCCGATTACTCTTAATTAATAAAATTTCATAAATAAGCTTATACCTCTTAATTTAGTCTCTCTAGGCCTCTATCTATTTATAAGTAATATATAAAGCTTAATCTCTAGTATATATCTAAAAGTTAATAAAACGTCTTCTAGAATATACTTATCTAATTTATTCCTCTATCGCTTATAATAGCTCTTAGTATATTATAGTAACGTACTTAGTAGTTTATAAACTTCTCTGCGTACTCTTCTGCTTTTATACTAAGTATCGCCTTTAATATAATAGACTTACTTAATCTATCCTTAATTACTTAAAGGTATTAGTTCCCTTAAGAGTTTAGTAAATTAGTTATAAAGTCTATTAAGATCTCCTAGAAGAATTAGTCGAGTACTAGTAGTAGTCGAAAGAGTCCGTGTTTATATTCCCTCTATATCTTATTTCTTTTATAGTAGTTATAGTTCCTTAAGAATTATTAGATATATTTCGATTATAAAAGCTAGTAGAATTACTTTCCTAGTATAAAGGCAGTAGAGTCCCTCCTGGGATACTCGTATACTAATGCGTTATAAATAGACTAGATCAGCTTCGTTCTTAATATATTATCCCTTACTATATCTTCCGCGGAATCTATAGAATATATAGTTCCTAGTACTTATAATTTGCCCTGATAATGTAGTCTTCCTTTCGTATCGATATTATAATTTCCTACTTGCACTTTAAGGTTACTTTCGCTAAGTAATAACCGAGCTCTACTCTAGATAGTATAAAGTATAGTTTTATATATTATATTGTTTTCGATTACTTTTTCCTAGTATTCGTTTAGTTATTTATCCTAGAAAGGTCCCTCGGAGTCCGACTGATTAGTAAGGGGGTATTAGATTATATTACTAGAGTATCTAGTGCTATAGTAACTAGAGCTATTATCGTATTAAATTATATCGCTAGGAAGTCTAATACTATAGTAGTAACTATTACCTCTGCTAACTTCCTATCGAGTACTAGCTAGTCTTTCATAGAATCCGCTTCGAGAAATCTACGAAATCGAGACCTTCTATTATTCTTACTTAATATATCCTGCTCCTTTCGCGATAAGGTATCCGGAATAATCGCTTCGCTCCTCGGGCGAAATATTAAGGAGAACTAGAATATAGCTAAAGTCTCGTACTAGTATATCTATTATTCTAATAACTATCTCTTTATTATAAAATATTCTAAGTTCTTATAATCTGTCTAAATTATAAAGGAGTATACTAACTTTAGTTCGGGGGCTTAGAACTTTAAGCTAGATATTACTACGAGTATTTCTTTATTATAGATATTATAGTCAATTTCGGCCTTATTTAGCTTTCGCGAGAAAAACCTAATAGAGCGAAAGACTCTATTCTTTTCTTATAAGAGCGCGCCTTCTATTATAAACCTATTATAATCTGTCTCTAAGAATATAAGCGCTTCCGGGTTCTATTATACTATTATAAGCGCTTTTATGAATTTCTTTTTCAAGGTCTCGAACGCTTCCTCTTCTCGTTTTCCTTAGAAGAATAGTATTCTCTTACTAGTAAGCGTAGTTAAGAGCTTAGCTATCTTTAAGTAGTTCGATATAAATCTCCTATAAAAGTTAGTAAACCTATTAAATCGCTTAACCTCTTTCGTTATTATAAGTAATTTCTAGTTTTTAATTATTTCTACTTTTTCTAAGTCGAGTCCTACCCCTTTTCTGTTAGTATATATAATAAATCCTAAGTATTTAACTATCTTTTTAGCGAACTCGCTCTTCCTGATATCAAGGAATAAGCCTCTATCTTAAAGCTTCTAGAGTATAGTTCGTACTTTTACTATATAATTATCTCTTAATCTATTAGAAAATATAATAATATTATCTATATATACGGATACGCATTCGCTGAGTTCCTTCTATAATAAACTATTAATATACTACTAGAAAGTAGCTAGTACTCTTAATAGACCGAACGGATATATAAGTTACTTAAATAAACTAAAGCGAGTATAGAACGCTATCTTATATTCGTAGCCTTTAGCTATTCGAATCTTATAGAAAGCTGAAATAATATCTATTTCAGTTAATTACTTAGAGCTCGTAAGAGAACGAAAAGTCTCCGGTATAAGTAGTAAGGGATACTAATCTAGTATTATAATCGCGTTTAACGCTTAGTAATTATAATAAAAATGTAGGCCTCCCTCGGGTTTCCTTATAAAAATGATAAATATTAAAGCTTCTGATATACTTCCTCGAATATATCCTTTTTCTAATAAGTCGTTTAGCGATTTCCTTAGTACTAGGAGTTCGTCCTTCGATATACTATATAGCGGCCCTTATAGTAGTACTAGCCGGGATCCGTTAGGTTACTTATAGATCCCGATCTAGTAGTTAATTCCTAGGTGATAAGATATTAGCTTATTCGCTTCTTATTAAGAAAATAGCAGAGCTATATACTTAAGCTCTAGTAGAAGAAGCTTTTCAAGTTCCTTTATTATTAATTCTGCTTTCTTTAATATTATCTTTTTAATATTATCTAGCGATATTATAGTTATTATTATTAATATACCGGAGTCCGATATATGTAAGAGCTACGAGTCTTCGCGACTCCTATAGTTAAGCCCCTCTGATATCTATCGTCGTACTACGTTATAGTAGAACTAATACTTCTCTAGCGTAATCTGTACTTTATCATTCGCCTTCTAAGGATTTCCTAATATAATTAGGAAAGATAAGTTAGCGATAATATAAGTATAGACTAATTACTTATATCTTATAATATTTATTTAGAAAGATATAACTCTTTCTATTTTCGTACCTCTTAGTGATTTAGATACGCCTTTTACTTTATAGGTCTTATTACTAATATAGCGGAGACTAAGACTATTCGCGAGGTCTTTATTAATTATAGTATAGTACTAGTAGCTTTCGTCGATAAGAGTAAATATTCCGAAGGTATTTTGAAGGACTATATCTATATATACGAGGTTCCTGTTTATAACTTTTTTAAATTCACTCTATCTTTCTACTAATACTCCTTTCTCTCTTATCTTCTGATTTCGAGCGAGAGCTAGTCTTTTCCCGACCCTCCTTTATCGGAATCCCTATAGTTATCGTTATCCTCTAGTAGTAAGCCTGACTCGACTGAGGTAATAGTCGTAGGCTTTACTACTACGCTATAGGTATAATCGCGGATATAATATCTAGCTACTCTATATTAGTAATAGAGTCCTTTCTTATAGCGATATTCTCTTTCTACTTCGTCGACCTATTTAGCTTTCTACTTATCTCCTATATTCTTATGATATTTTTTATTATCCGGGCAGCCTCCTTTTATAATTATTAAGGCTATTATAGTATTCCTATTAGCGTCTACTCTAAGTATTAAGGAAGAACCCGCTATATATAAGCTAACTATTACGTTTAATCCGGAGTCCTTATTCCTCTTCTTTTACTTCTTATTAGCTAATTTAAATTAGTCTATCTCCTCGAGGTTTATAATAATATATTCTATCTCCCCTGAGAACTAGTAGTGATCCGCTATATTAACTATAGATACT
Organism: Rhynchosporium graminicola; assembly: GCA_900074885.1. NCBI lineage: Eukaryota > Fungi > Ascomycota > Leotiomycetes > Helotiales > Ploettnerulaceae > Rhynchosporium > Rhynchosporium graminicola. Next base: position 45,306 of record FJUW01000068.1, read on the forward strand.
ATATATATTCAGATAAAGTTTAAGAATATATTCTTTAAGTAATCGATTTTTACGTTATCCTCTTAGCTTTCCCTGCTCGTACTAAGTAGGAGTCCGTTGAATTCTAGCTAGTATTCGTGCTAAAGTTATCCTATAGAGTACTTGAGATTCGATAGTTATTCTAGCGCTTTAGCTTATTTATTACTATCCGCGAAGACCTCCTCGAGTCGCGCGAAGAAATACTCAGGAGCTTTACTTTTTATCGCGTCTCCTTTCTCCTAAAAATGCTATATTCGAACTCGTTCTTAAGGGGGAAAGGTATTATAAATAGTATCTTAGTAATAATTAGCAGATAGTATTAGTTTAGATATAGAGCGAATCTAGTAAGAGCTCTTAATCCTAAGTAAGTAGTCCTAGAAGGTATCCGCTTTACTATCCTAGGATAGTAGCTTCTAGCTTATAGGAGCTAACTCTTCTTTATCAGGGTTCGAGCGAGGTATTAATATAATTAACTTAATTAGAGATTTTATTAGTAAGTTAGTCGTATATCCTTATTACTATCGTTCGGGCTCTTATTAGCTCTATCGCTAATATTTCTCCGCTTCTTATTAAGCGGACTGCGCTAGGGCTAGCTCGATCTCTATTAGTTATTAGCGCTAGTATATCTCGTTTATAGCTTAAACTAGTTCCGCTTAAGTTATTATATATTCCGCTTACGAGTTAGCGTTTAGCGCTAGTATCGTAGCGCCCTCCGGCGTAAACTAGTCGGGAGTATTTAACTCTATTTGTTTTAATCGAACTTAATATCATAAGTAAATAATATATATATAAGGGTTTATAGTAGTATTTAACAAGTTCGATAAGGAGAGAGTAAGAATCTAACCGGAAGCCGCAAGAAAAGGTGCGTAATACTAAGGCTTAACCGAGCTTTAGTCAGCGAGTCGTGCTGGTAATACTAGTACCATAACCCAAGGGCTTAACCCTTACACTAGCTCTAAATATCAAAGAAAAGGGCTATTTCTCACTAGCTTTAGACGCGTAGATAGCTATAAATCAAGACTCTTATCTAAGAGTTATTATATAAGTTTCCTTTATCTATTAATATATATCAATTATACTAATTATTATTATAGTTATTATATTAATAGTAGCTTTAAGCTTAAGTCACACGCTATTATTATGGCTTATTTAAGCGAGGCTCACTCTGGAAAATATCTATTTAAGGTTTTATCTAGAGCCTTAGAAGAATGGAATATTCAAGATAGTATTATAAGGTATTATAATAAACCCTCTTTATATATAAGATATAACTAACTATATATAGTATTACTCGCGATAACGCTAGCTCAAACAATACCCTTATCGAAGCCTTTATTAGAGACTATAATATAAAGGGAATTAAATTTCAGGAAGATATAGCGTATCTAGCTCACGTACTTAATCTTATCGTTTAAGATATATTAAAAAATATTATTAAAGATGCTTATAGCGAACTTAACGATAGAGGAGATATAGCTAATAACGAGAATCATTGAGAGGAGGATTTAAATAATAGTAAGTTACCCTCTTTCTTTAATAATAATATTATCATTATTATTAATATTTATACTAATTATAATAGATACTTCTCTACGGAAAAAAATAAGAACTATTATATTAGACCTTAAATATTCAGGAGAGAATAATAGAGCTCTAAAACGATATATCGAAGCTCTAGAGATCTAAAATCCTCGCTTTCCGTAACTAGATAAGTTATTATCTTATTAATTATATAATTATATACTAATAATATTACTACTATAGATCAAAAAACAGGATAGTCTTCGATAGCTAATATGCTTCGAAACTTCCTTAATATATAGCCTGCTATATCTGTAGTTATATCTACTTCCGATAGTAGATCGTTTAAGAAGTATAAAAATATATTACTTCTTAGCGACAGAGAATTAGAGTATATACGACAGTGCTTACGAATCTTCGATATATTCGTTGAACTACGTCGAAATTATAAGCTGAAAAATACTCGATTATATATTACTGAGTCCCTGAAATATATAAGATATATACTAGGCTAGAGACTATTAGAGACGAGTTTAATATAGTAAGTACTTCTTTTATTTATATTATTATATAAGTTAATATACTAATATATATTTCTATGAACCTTTTACTTCCGCGATTAATAAAAGTATCGCTAAACTTCGAAAGTATTATCCGAAATCCGGTATTACTAAGAAAAATAAAGCTTTATATATTAGCTTAATTCTTAATCCTCGGATGAAAGTAGACGGATTAAGTCTTTTAGAACTAAATAACGGAATTATAAGCGATATTAAGAGAAATCTTATAGAAGAATATAACTTATAAGTCTCTTATCTTTAATAAGATATGTTAATACTAATATAAATAGTCTAAAAAGAGAGGTTAATATAGATCTTCTTATATCTAATAGGGAGATTATACCTCTAGATAAGGAAGATCTTAATATATATGTAAATGAAGAAGACGAGGAATTCGATAAATTCGATATCTATTTAGAGGAAAGAAGATCCAATATTATAGTAAGTAAATATCTTTATCTATTATTAAATATAATAAACTAATTTTATATATAGATAAAAGCTCTAGACTATTAAGCTATTAGTAAAGATAAATACCCGGTATTATCTCTATTAGCACAGAGATATTCAAATTCCGGCTACTTTTACGGCCTCCGAAAGAGTCTTCAGCTTAGAAGCTCTAATTATTAATAAGCTAAGAAATAGGCTTAATAAAGATACTTTCGAGACTATTAGTCTCTTAAAGAGCTAGGGTTTTATAACTAATATAAAGGAAAAAGGAGAGCTAGAAGAGATAGTTAATAACGCGGAGAATTTCTTTAATTAAGAGTAATTATAAAGAGAAAGAGATATATAAGAAGATATAAGATTATAATAGAGTTTCCTCGAATTAATCAAAAGTTAATCAAGTAGCTAATCGATTAAGTCTAGGTCTTAATCTAATTAAAGGTCAAAATCAGTCAATCTAATATAATCTAAATTTAATCGAATCAATCGATTTAACCGATTAATAACTGATTAAGTTTATTATTTTTTCGTATACTAATACTTACTAAGGATATCACTCTATATATTACTAGATATCTTTAATACGTAAAATATAGCCTAGCTTAGAAGTCAGCGCCTCTATCCTAGATAATCGTCTCTATACTAATAGAACTACTTAGAGCAAATTTCTATAGACCTTTTATATAACTGCCTAAGAGTTATAAATACCTTCTTATTATTATGAACTACTTCTCCTGGCTAATATAGGCCTTTTCTTTTATAGCAGCTAACTCGGAATATATTAAGATATCTCTGGATATACTCTTTAAGATAGATAGTATACTTATTAGCTTTTATATTAACTCTAGAAGTTACTTTAGAGAAGAAATCAGAAACTATATTAAGAAAGGTATTTTATAGCTTAACTTGCCCTTAGCTTCTAAGAAGTCTATAAGTATAGTAGAGAAGGCTATCGATTTAGTCTAGTAAGCTATAACAAAATCTAGACCCGATTATACGATTAAGCTCTAAAAGGTAGTATTCAAGATGAATTTAAGAGAGATTAAGTTCCTTAAGTACTTACCTTTCTATGTATACTATAGGTACTAGCCTAAGTTAGAAGTAGATCTTACCTTTCTAGTATATTATATCAGAATAATTTGTTAAGAGCTAAACTTATAAGGATCCCCGGATATACTTTAGGGAGCTAATAGTAAGGAGAATAAATAGTAGAGAGATAAGGTATTAGAGTATATTAGAGTATAAGCTACTAAATTAGAATAAGTAGATTTAGCTTTATACTTAGAAAGAATAAGAAGAAAAGAATTATATAATCTAAGAGTATCTAGAAGATAATATCCAGGAGTTAGCTCTATAGTTATACTCCACGATTATACTATAGCTAACTAAAAGTTACGTCCGAGCTAGAGAGGTCCTTTTATAGTCTTTAGTATAAGTAGAGAATATAGAAAATCTTATATCTTATAATAAATCGATAAGATACTATATAACGTACAGTCGAACGTAGTATTCGTTCGAGAGTACGAAAGTAAGTTAGTTAGATAAGTAGGAATACTATTACTAGATTAAGTCTAATAATCTTTATAAGTTACTAAGTATAAGTTAACATATTATATTTAATTTAAATACGAAGCTTCTATCTAATAAGTAGATATATGTCACGAACCGGCATAGTTCTTAATACCGAAAACCGTCCTGGCATCAAAATACTGATAGTACTACCTAGTGGTATGTACTAGACGAGTTTTAGTACCAGAAAAGAGTTAGTACTATTAGAGGAAAAGCACTAACACGGTTATAGTATACACTAGCGAGTAGTACTATATATCTACTTATATTGAAGTAATAATAGTATTATAGCTATAGGTAATCCAGGATCACGTGACTTACTAGACTGCTAGACAGGTCGCAAGAGCCTATAAGCTCTGCAAGACGGTCTTGCATAGCTAATATAAGGGAACGAAGGTTCTAAATAAGACTAGCACTTCTGCTATTAGATAGGAGCTTCGTGCTCAAATTCATATAGTAATTAATACCTACTTATAATATCTTAATTCTAATTAAGAACCGAACTTCTTATTTACTTTACTTTATAGCTGATATTAACCGACGAACTTATATATAGCGTACTAGTTAGACCTAGGAAAGTTATACTTTAAGTACCTCACTTAGAGTATCGTTAGTAAGAACAAAATAGCTACTAAAGAAGGATCTATCGTAGGAGAAAGCTCCTAGACTAGTAGGCCAGATAAGGTTAATAAGGTCGATAAGAGTGCACTACTTCGTATGAACCTACTCGATACCCATTATAGGAACTATAATAAATTAGGATAATTCATCCTCTAGTACTAAATATATCTCGCTTTTAATAGACATAAGTTCGAAGCGGACTCCCTTAAAGTCCTATAGATCGCCTTATTCTTCCGTGATACTATAGCTTACTAGATTAAGCTAGCTTTAAGTAATTACTTAGTTAATCGATACTTATCTAGGGCTTATTCTACTGCTATAACTGAAAAAAGCCGAGTTATCTTTCGAACTCCCGCAAGCTTTACTAATACTATTAAAGGAGTCTTCGGAGACTCTAATAAGAAGGAATAAGACGAAAAGCACCTGCTCGGAATTCGATAATAAGGATCCGTCTATAAATATACTGCCGAGTTCTACTAATATTCTATATAGTTAAACTAGATAGATAGTAGATTAAGAGCCTAATACTATTAAGGCCTTAAGGATTATATTAAGGATAAGCTCTCTAGGGCTAGTAAACTAGATAACTTAGAGGACTTAATCAGATTATCTATTACTATTAATAAACGAATCTAGGAATAAGCGAAGGAAAAAGAAGGATACTTTATACTTATATATTTCAGGAAACTATAATTTCTATAATAATATAGTAAGTATTAGAGGAACTTCTAGTCTTACCTGAATAATAAATATAACTACTATAATCTAATAGAAATAAATAGAGTAAAGAGAGGTTCTAAGGGCTAAGCGGAGGAAGATAAACGTCAAGAGAAGGGTCTCTGCTATACGTATAGTAAGCTAGGATACCTCGCACGTGATTATTCTTAGAAGAAGAAGTAAGAAGGGAAACCTTAGAATAAACTTAAGAGAGAATTCGGATTAGCTAAAAGAAAGTCAGATTACTAAGAGGCTTCTAGCGCAGAATAGAGTTCGTAGGACTTTATAGCTTATAAATCTAGCGAAGAATTCGAAGAGAACTTAGTTAAGCTTCTAGATAAAGACTAAGAAAGCTAGAGTATTATAAATAAAAGAAACTATCTATATAATAATCTCCTATATAATAAGGAAAACTAGACTCTTCGAAATTATAATAATAGAAGAAGAATATAAGCTTATAATAGAACTAAGTCTGATTTTATAGAGTATTATTAAACCTATAATATATCTAACCCGAGTATAGACTATATTATAGCTTATCGCGATACTACTACTATTATATTCTAAGTTAATACCGGGGATATCGAGGAATAACTAGATCGTTATATAGCTAACCTCGAAGGAGAACCTAAACTAAAAGAATTCGAATAATTAGATTAGTTCCTTCGAATTAAAGATACCTGGGCTATTATTAAGGAAATAGAAAGGGAACGCTATTAGTAAAGAAGATAATACCCGTCGGAACTAGCTACTTATCAGAAAATAATACTAGATCTGATCTAAAGGCAGGCTAATCTCTATTACTATATACCCTATACTCTAATTATCTACGAACCCGGCCTTAGGACTTAGTTAGACGAAACGATAGAAAGAATTATTAAAGAAGCACGTGATTACTCCCTAATAGAACTATTATACTTAGAGCTTACTATTACTAGAGAGTTCGATTAGTTAATCTTACTAGTTATAATAGATAATATTAAGGTAAAAGCACTTATCGATTTAGGAGCTATAAGACGCTTTATAAACCCGGCCTTTATTAAGAAATAGAATATTCCTACTACTATTAACCCGAAACTATACCGCCTTACCTTATTAGATAGAAAAGGCGCTAGATTAGATAGATAAGTCTATAGAAAGATAAGAGGAATAAAGATAATTATTAATAGATATAAAGAAATACTCTATTTCGATATTATACTTACTAGATAATACGATATCGTATTAGGAATATTGTAGCTATATAATTATAATCCTAGTAAAGACTAAGTAACTAAGAGAGTTATACTTAGTAACTATAGATATAAACGCAGTTAACTAGCTAATAGATAAGAGGCTAGCGCTACCTCCTTAATAATAACGCCGATAGACTCTAGCTAGTTAAGTCGAGTTCTTAGTTAAATAGAATCTAAGAATTATCTTAGTTAGAAGGATAATATTTAGGAATAGCTACTCGAACTATATAGGAAGTTCTCGAAACTATTCGAGGATCCGCAGGATATAAGAGCTCTACTTAAGTATAAACCCTAGGATTATAAAATAAATATTAAGAATAGATTTATACTTATCGCAGAGAAACTTTATTATTATAACTATAATACTATAAGGATACTTAAGGAGTATTAGAAGTTAGATATAAAGAAGAAATAGATTCGGAAGTCTAAATCACCTTATATTATTAATATACTAGTAGTTAAGAAGATAAGAGATCCTAAGGGAAGACTATATAAAGACTATCGGATAATTAATAGTAGAACTATAAGAGATATATATCTTTTACTAAACACGTAGTACTTACCGGATAAGCTTACTAGAGGAAAGATATATACTAAATTAGACTAATAGAACGTATTCAATTTAATCCGAATTAAGGAAAGATATAAATAGAAAACCGCTTTCGTATTACCTTCAGGGTTATAGGAATATATAGTAATACTATTCGGCTTAACTAATACCCTAGCTATATATTAAAAGCAGAATAATAATATTCTTAAGGACTTTATTAGGAAATTCGCTATATACTATCTAGATAATATCCTAGTATCCTCGGAGACTATCGAGGTATACTAGGGCTATATTATCTAAGTTATAGAAGTATTATATAAAGTAGATTCTATACTAAAGATATCGAAATATAAATTCTTAGTTAAATAAGTTATTTTTCTAAAGTATATTATTCGCCCGAGAGAGATAAGTATTAACTTAGAGAAAATTAGAGCTATAAAAGAATAGGAATCGCTAAAGAATACTAAGGATATATAATTATAGTTAGGTTTCGCTAACTTTTACTAATAGTTTATTAGAAACTATTCTAAAATTATCAAACTACTTACGAACTTAATAAGGAAAAGCGTTCCTTTTATTTAGACTAGCTAGTATAAGGAAGCTTTTTAGAGAATTAAGAAAGAATTTATTAAAGAACTAATCCTATATAATTTCGATAAAGAGAAAGAAAGTATAATAGAAATAGATACCTCTGATACTTATATTAGTATAGTATACCTATAGCGAGATAACGAAAGATAACTATACCTAGTCGCTTACTTTTTAGAAAAAATATCTCCGACCGAATAGAATTATAATATCTATAAGAAAGAACTTATAGTAATTATTAAAGCACTTAAATACTAGAAAATATACTTATAAGAAGCTAAGTTCTTAGTTATTATCTATACTAATTATATAAATCTTCGAACCTTTATAACTACTAAAGTCTTAGATAATTATCACTTAGCTCGATAGTCAGAGGAACTCGCCTCTTTTAATCTAGTTATTAAGTATATATAAGGAAAAGATAATATACGAGCAGATACTCTAAGTAGATTACTAAGTTATAAGGATAATAAGGTCTATAATAAGACTGCTTTACTTAGATTGCTAGATAATAGAGATATAGTTACTAGCGCTCGAGAAGCTACTATAATTAAGTAAGAAATTAAGAGACCTTAGTATAATACCCTAAAGGAAGTATAAAAGAAAGACAGATTATCTCTAGATATAACTAAGGAACTTATTACTAGAAATATAATTAAGAATAGTATTATACGAGTTAATAGGAAAATTTAGCTTCTACTAAGCCTAGTAAAAGTATATATTAAAGAATAATACGAGCTTCTCGCGTATAGATACGAAGGGATATAAAGAATATATCTAAGGATTTCAAGAAACTACTAGTCGGAAGGACTCCGCCGAGTAGTTAAAGAAATACTAGCTAATTATAATACTTATATTAGGAATAAGTCTTCCTGATATATACCTTATAAGCAGATAATTATAGTACTAATACTACTAACCTCTTAGAAATTAATATCATAGGACTTCATAGGGCTATTACCGCTATCGAAGGACTTAGTCATAGGAGTTAGCTATAATATAATACTTATTATTATAGGAAGACTTACTAAGTATATAATCTTAGTACTAGTCTTATCTACTCTTATAGCCGAATATCTAGTATAGGTATACCTAAAGGAGGTAGTCTCTAAGTATAGAGTACCCGAAGAAATAGTATCAGATCGAGATAAGTTATTTATATTAAAATTCTAGAATACTTCAATAAGTTTCCTAAGAATAAAAAGGAAATTATTAATAGCTTTCTACCCTTAGACTAATAGAGGAAATAAAAGGATAAACTAAGTAGTTAAAGTATACTTATATTACTATATTAACTATTAATAAAATAATTAGGTAGAACTACTACTACTTATAGAGTTTATATATAATAGCTCGACTACAGAAATAATAAAAGTTATATTATTCTTCGCGAATTATAGTTATAAACTTATCGCTTATAGAGAACCTAACTTAATAGTTAAGGATAATAATATAGCTTATATCTAGGTACGGAATATCTAGGACCTCTATAAGGAACTCGCAGAAGAACTCTAGTTTATAGTAGAAAAGAATATATATTATTATAATAAAAATCGTAATTAGAAGCTAATATTATAAGAGGGGGATAGGGTTTACTTTCGACGAAAAAATATTAATATATAAAGACTAAGTAATAAGCTAGACTATAAGAAACTTAGACTATTTAAAATCAAACGAGTTAAAGGACCTTAAAATTATAAACTCTAGCTACTAACTATAATAAAGAAACTATTCCTGATATTCTATATATCCTTATTAGAAAAAGTACTACCGGGAGTACTAGTAGCCCCGAAGTTATATACTAAACTAATTAACTTACTTATAGAATATGATATAGAGGAAGTACTAGACTATTAGTATAAAAAAGGTATTATTAGATACTTAGTGAAATAGAAGAACTACTTATATTCGGAAAATATATAAGAACTTAAGTTAAGCTTTTACTACTTAGTATTACTAGCTAATTTCTATTAATAAAACCTAGATCTACTTAGAGCAGGTCCGCAGAGTCGAAAAGAAAGTCGACTATCGGGTCGAACGAGAGGTCGATAGGAACGTCAGAACTGGAGGGTTCCGCGCCCGCTAGCTTAGTATCTTTAGGCGCTTTCTCCTTTTCCTATTTCTCTTTTTCTTCTTTTTCTAGAGCTTTAAGAGTATCGAGCTTAGCTATCGAGTTTAGACTAGTAGTAATTATCTTTTACTACTTTTTATATAAGAGATATTTCTATTTCTTTAACTTTATAATTCGTATATAGAACTTAGCTATAGCTAAGTCTTCCTTATCCTCTAATTTTTCGATTTAGGAATCTAGACTTTCTTATTCGGAAGCTATAAGTATCTAGTTCCTTATATAAATATCGCAGGATTTATTTAGTTAAGCGTAATAACTATATCTAGTTAGTTTAAGATCGCGAGGCGATATATACTCTTTATATTCCGCCTTTTCATATCTAGTATATAATATTATAATTTTACTACTTAATTCTATTTATCTTCTAAGTATAATATAATCGACTTATTTAGTTAAGCGTTCAGGGGGTATAATAAAAGAAGAAGATAGCTATAAGTAGTTATTAATATTTCCTTAGGTATACTTAAGCGTAGGGATACGCTAAGGCAGAAGGGGGATAGTATCACGAACCGGTATAGTTCTTAGCACTGAAAACAGTCCTAGTACTAAAATACTAATAGTACTACCTAGTAGTATATCTAGACGAGTTTTAGTACTAGAAAAGAGTTAGTACTATTAGAGGAAAAGTACTAATACGGTTATAGTATAAACTAGCGAGTAGTACTATATATCTACCTATATTAAAGTAATAATAGTATTATGGCTATAGGTAATCCAGGATCACGTGACTTACTAGACTGCTAGACAGGTCGCGAGAGCTTGTAAGCTCTGCAAGATAGTCTTATATAGCTAATATAAGGGAACGAAGGTTCTATATAAGACTAGCACTTCTGCTATTAGATAGGAGCTTCGTGCTCAAATTCATATAGTAATTAATACCTACTTATAATATCTTAATTCCAATTAAGAATCGAACTTCTTATTTACTTTACTTTACAGCTAATACTAACCGACGAGCCTGTACATAGCGTACTAGTCAGACCCAGGAACGTTACAATATACTAGTCTTATATAGAACTTTTATTCTATTAAATCAGTTAAATTATCTGAATTATTATAAAGTCTATAAGCTATAAGCTAATTCACTATATAACCTTCTATCACGTGACCTATAGCTTCTCTATATAGTATAATGCTTACTCCAATCTAGGCTAGTCTATCTGCCGAGCCTTAGGGCTATATCACCTATTCCGGCTAAGAGTCGTAATACTATCCCCTTTCTAGATTAATATATCTTATACTTTCTAGTTTAAATATAAGATTAAGAAATATTATCCTCTTATAACTATTATCTTCTTTTTCTATTATATTACTCTCTTACTATAAATATACTAAAGAAAATCAATAGAACCTCTTTTCTTATATCCTTCGCTATAGCTTCGAAATACTATCTTATTCTTATTACGATATGGATCTTCGTAAAGTCTATATTATTTCCTCTAATTCCGATTATTATACTAAATATATCCGCGCTAAAGGAAATACGAAATATAATATATAAAATCCTATAAAGAGTAAATAGAATAAGATAAAGCAGACTAAAGCGGAACTCGCTCTAGCGTATGATAAGGCTTAGTAGAACTAATAGAAGCTAATTGAGCGCTTATCTACTTAATAAGCTAAGATTTCTTGAATAAAAAATAAAAAGGAATTTTTTCGTATAAAAGTAGCTAAAATACTATATCGCGATCTCTGTTCGTTAGATAAATTAGAAGCTATTAAAGAGAAAGAGCGTATAGCGAAAGAGTAAGTAGAAGCTATATCCTTACTAAGTATTAATACTAGCTTTCTAGATCTTGCTCTCGCTAAGTAGTTAAATAGCTTCGATCCTTCTAATCTTATATAGATTACCTTAGGCTTTAGTAATAATCCTTTCTAAGTCGCTTAAGTTTTTAACTAGAACTAAGTAAATCCGGATAGTTCAAGTTTCGTATAAGTTCCTATAAGTTTTCCTTATTCCCGAACCCTTTCTATTTTACTAGATATTCCTACTAATTACTTATTATAGTTTAAGTATCTTGTAATTTCTTAATATTATATTCGTTTAGTTTATTCTCAAGTTAGAGTTCTTTATTTATTACTAAGGGTATATCTCCGTTAGTAGATTCTAGTAGTAATATATAGAATATAAGATATAATTGAGATCCTTATAGTAGTTATAATCTGAATTTTATAAGCTCTATTTCTTCTCATATTTCGAATAGTCCGAGTTTCTTGAAATCCAGTTTTATACTTAGTTATTTTATTTTAATATATTATTATAATAACTATAATTTATCACTCCTCTTAAGCAGAAGTCTTATATTACGCTTCTAGTTACTATATTTCGTAGTTCTCGCGTTCGAGAAGTTAGATATTATTATAAGTCCTATATCTTATATACTAGGACTATAGATTCTTACGCGCTAATAGAGTCTTTTCTTAGTTATTTATACGCTTCGGGTTCGAAGCCGTAATTAGCGAAGAATAGGGATACCGAAGTAGTCTTATTCTTAGCGCTATTATATACGAACTAAGCAAAAGGAAGTATTTCTATCTAATTATTCTATTCTTTATTAATATAGCTATATGAGTATTATTCTATTAATTAGTCCAGCTATTCTATTTATCTTTCTATTTATAAGTAGAACGCGATTAATATCTCATAATTAAGCCTAAGTTAATTCATAAGTAATATCTAAAACTTAGAAGTAAATAACTTATCTTAGTCCGAGATAATTTCCTTAAATAGCTTATATTAACTTACTACTATTTTAAGGAATATATATACAAGATCCTTAGTATTTTTTCCTTCTTTATATAATATAAAGTATTTATATTTAGTAAGTTAGTTCGTTATTACTTAGACAATATCGAATATTATACTAGTTATTAGTTCTTTTAATAGCAGTAGTTTAATAATAAAGTCAAATATAATCGACTCTTATACTCTAATAGATATAGCTAGTAATTTGAGAAAACTATATAGTACGTATCTATTTAATTTACTATTTATATATATATTATATTCTCTGATAATATTCTCCATCTACTTCTTTATACCCAAGAAGTAGTAGTCTCTAGCTATACGTTCGAATGTTCCAGATATTCCCTAATAACTATATATAAGTAACAAGTATTACTCTATTATAAAAGTTCATCTTATTTTACTTAGAATATATACTAGTCCTTTGAATCTAAGTAAACTATCTTCGTTTATTATAAAGTTATCTATAGGGTTACTAACAACTTACTAAGCGTATTCGTCTATTATATATATAGCTTTAATTTATTTCGTAAGATACTCGTCTTCTAATACTTTAATTATTAATAAGAGTTTATAGTTATATTCTACTCTATCCTTTCCCTCTTTAAGGATAGCTTAGGGCCTCTTCGTAAGTTTACCCGAGTAGTCTTAGTATCTACTAAGAGTATTAGCTCTAGCTTTTTCGCTACCTTTTCTATAAGTAATATTAAACTTCAAGGTTAAGAGCTCCTTTAACTATCTAACTTATCTTCTATTTAATATCTTTATTAATATAAATAATATTAGATTCGTATAATTAATCTAAATCTAAATAATATATTCCGCTCCTTCTAGATAGTATTACTATTACTTATAAGTAGCTACTATTACTAGTAGTTCCTTATCGTATATATCGTAATTAAGCTCTATAAGTGAAAATATCCGAAAGTAATATACGATTAGATATAAGTATTTACTATACTTTTAGCTGAAGTATACTTCTAATACGAAATCCGAAGCGTTAATTTCTATAACTATTTCGAGGTTAGGATTATAAGTCGCTAAGATAAGTATATTAGTAAAATATTCCTTTAGTACCCGGAACGCCTCTTTTACTATAGTTATCTGAATAAATTCCTAGTTCTTCTTAGTAAAATGCGTAAGTACTTTAGCTATTATAAAGTAGTTTTAATAAATCTTCTATAGAAATTCGCGAATCCGTGGAAAGATTATACTTCTTTTATACTACTTAGTATTAGCTATATAAGTACTGCCTCGATCTTAATTAAGTCTATTCGGACTTCGTAATATCTAATAGTAAATCCTAAGAAGTAGATTTCTTCTTTGTATTTCTCTAGTTTAAGAAATAACTTAGTTTTCTTAAGTTTCTCGAGTACTTTATATATATATTAAATATACTTAGCTTCTATCTTAAAGTAAATAAGTATATTATCTAAGTAGGCGGCTATAAAGATATCGAAGTATTTATATAAATAGTTATTAATTATCTGTTAGTAAGATATAAGTACGTTTAGAAGCTCGAATAATATAATTTAGTATTTAAATAAACTTAAGTATATTCTGAATACTATTTTTCATTTTTCGCTAGGTTTTATTCGTATAAAGTTATATATCCTTCTCATATCTAGTATTAAAAATATAATAGCTCCCTATAGTTAATTATATAGCTTATTAATTAGTAGTAATATATACTAAGTCTTAATCGTAGTACTATTGATATTATAGTAATCGATATATAAGCGGAGTTTTCTATCTTTCTTTAGTATAAGAAGTATTAGACTTATAGCTAATAAAGTAGATAGTCGTATAAAACCTTTCTCTAAGTTCTTATCGATATATTCCTTTAGGGTTTTTAACTCTACTATAGATTACTAATAAATTAGTTCGAAGCTAAGTATTTTCCCTAGTTTTAAGGGTATCTTATAGTCTTATAATTAGTACTATAGAAAAGCTTTATTCTTAGGACTTTCCCGGAATAATTACTTATATTCCTTATATACTACTAGTATTCGCTTTAGTATAAAGACCTAAGCCAAGTCCTCGTTAGTCGAGAGAGTTATATATAACTCGTCTCGCTCTAAGTTATTATCTTCTTATTTAAGTATCTTATAATCGCTTCTATACTAATAACAGTTTATAGTAGTATTCTCCTTCTACTAATCGATAGTAGGATTATAGAGTTTTAACTATAATATACTAAGTACTAACTTGTAAGCGCTTATATTAGTAATATCGAACTCGATATCTTTAGTATATCCTTATAATATTTTCATATTTATCTAATTAGTTTAAAAGGTTATTATTTTATCTCGACTTCTAATTATATCCTTATCTAATATAAATAGATAATATAAAATCTTCTTTTTAACTAGTCTGAACCTGAGGTTTATAGCTATTATATAATCTATAAAATTACCTATTACTTTAAAGTCTACTATTACTCTAAGTATTTATCTCTAAATATAAATAATTAGGAATAGTTATTATCCCTTTCCTATTATATAAAGTTCTTTATTATATAAGTTCCTAAGCTCTTTATAAATACTTATCAGTAGCCTCATATCGCTAAGGTCTTCTAGTTTTTTAATATCCCTGTTACTTCGTTAGCTAAGTAATAGATATCACTACTATCTTCTTCGAGCTAGAATACTAAGATATATTTTAAGAGCTAATAGTTTCTATTTGCTTTACTAGAGTAATAGATTTAGTATAAGTTCGTCTAATAGAATAACTATATTATTACTATATATCGTAAGTAATTGGTCTTTAATATATTATTTACTTCTATATACTCTCTAGCCTAGTCTCTTTTTTTCCTGCAGACTACTTATTATTTATATATTTTTAAGGTATAATCAAGGTTATCTATAGAAGTATACTTATACTACTAATTATATTTAACCGCTTAGTTAGTTTCCTTTATTATATCATTATACTCTTATAGAATATGATAGATTCGTATTATTTACTCTCAATATACTATTACTTAGTTACTTTGATATAAGATAACCTCGACTCTATATACTTTTATATAAGATCTATTAGTAATAGCTTCTACTAAATTATTCTAATAGAGGTCGTTTACTTTCTTATAAGCTTATTTAAAGCTTTTATAACTACTTCCCATAAGATACCTTATATACTCTTTAATTAATATTCCTAATCTATTAGAACTAACTTCTTCGGGAGTATCCGAGTCTAGTCCGGACTGTTCGAGGTCGAGTTAGTCTATAATATTATAAAGTTCCTCTTTATTATTAGGAGTTATATCTATATAATTTTTAGCTAACTCTAGTCCTTTTTAGATATAAGTTACGTATAAAGATATTTACTCTTAATACTTTCCTCTTCTTTAGATTCTAATATTAAGTTCTCTATATAATATATAATCTTAAGACCTCTTTCCTCTGCTTTAACTACTCTTATAGTTCCCTATAAGATATCTTAGTTTTCTATAGTTAAAATAAGTATAATCCTACTTATATTTTATTTACTACTATAGTAATAATTCCTTTCGATTAGTAGTATTAAGTTCTATAAGGTTTCTATACGTTTTAGAGCTCTAGTTCCCTCGGGACTTCCTTTCGCTTATTTATTTATAATAAAGTCATACTATACTTTCTTCTTTATTTCACTTATACTAGTTATTATTCATCTTATAAGTTGCCTCAATTAGTTACTCGAGTATCTCTTTAGTACTATTATATTAAAAGAGTTTATTCTTAATAAAGTCCTTAAGACCTTTTCAATAAGTATAATTAAGTGCCTTATTACTCTACTTAGTATAAGTAGAGTATTATTAAAAGTCTCTAGTATAAGTAGTTACTAATCTATTCTAGTAAAGAGCTTTAATTACTTACTTCGCTTCTCTTCGTTTATTTATAACTCTAAAGTTAGCTTTAATCTCCTTAATAAACTTTTCCTAAGTACTAAAGATTTTAATAGTAATATCTTCTACTTTATATTTATTTATAATACTATTCTTATTACTTTATATAAAGTATTCTTCGAGGAATCCTTCGATCTAGTTCAGGGCTTTACTTTTAAGTAGTATTACTATCTAAAGTACTTATTTAGTCTCAGATCTAAAGCGATCTCTATTAAATTTAATATATAATCGAAATTAAAGTAAGAACCCTAGAAAGTAGTTCCTCTCGCTATTAAAAGCTTCGATAGCCTTATACTTAAGGTTTTTATCGATTTCGCTAATGAGTATTATCGCGCTAGAAGTAGATAATAATACAAGTATTCCTACGACTAATATTATTATTTAATCTGATATATACGCTAGTATCTGTTAGTATAATACTTAAAGTATAATATATAGTCGAACGTAGTATTCGTTCGAGAGTACGAAAGTAAGTCAGTTAAGTAAGTAGGGACGCTACTACTAGATTAAGTCTAATAATCTTTTTAAGTTACTAAGTATAAGTTAAGATACTATATTTAATTTAAATACGAAGCTTCTATCTAATAAGTAGATATACTAGTCTTATATAGAATTTTTATTCTATTAAATCAGTTAAATCATCTGAATTATTATAAAGTCTATAAGCTATAAGCTGATTCACTATATGTCCTTCTGTTACGTGACCTATAGCTTCTCTATACAGTATAAGGCTTACTCTAATCTAGGCTAGTCCATCTGCCGAGCCTCAGGGCTATGTCACCTGTTCCGGCCAAGGGTCGTAATATACTAATACTATAATACTCTCATATCGATTAAATAAAGCTTTTTTATCTGCGAAACTTATACCTTATGAATAGATAAGAAGAAAAACTACTATTATATTAAAACCTTAGAGCTAAGAAGGGTAAGTATTCGCTGCTAGTAGAGCTTAGAACAGGTCGAAGAATAGAGGTTATAGCTAGAGATTCTATACTAGGGATATAGCAGTAGAAGTAGAGAGTTTAATAATATATATAGAAGGTTAGGAGTTATGGATTATAGAGTTAAGATGAGGAGATATTCTCTGTCTCGAAGGGGAGTTCTATGAAGAGAGTTTTAGGATTATATAGCTTTCGAGATATATATTTATATCACGGGTAAGCAACGCGTACGCAGATAGTCAAGTGTAGTATTCAAGAAGTTCGATATAAGAGAGAGTCAGGTTCTAGCCTAGCTCCGAAGGAAAACGTGCGGGTGCCGCTAGGCTTAGTAAGTATAAGTATCGCCGGTGCTTAATCCTAGGGCTCGCCCCTTATATTAATCCCTTTCTCTTTCTGCTTATCTTATATTAGAGTTTGCCTCTAACGACCTATATCCTCCTTATTATAGCGGTCCCGTGTTACAGTTCCGATTCGTCAGGGCCTATTATATCTGCGACTCTTTTCCTCGCTTCGTGCCGACTTCACTTAGAAGTAATAATAATAGCAGACTGATAGAGTATTATAGCGAACTAATAGCTAGGGAATAATTAATAATATTACTAAAGTCGTATAAGGCCTCCGGTTATTCGTTTGCGTAACTCCTCTATTTATTTCCGGCTTATAATAATAGTAAGGCTAATTATATCTTCTTATTTCTTTATTATTACTCTTCCTCTTATTATTAAATAAATCGGTAAACGACCCTGCTTTAGCTATATACATACCTCCTTCTATTACTTTATAAACTGATTCTCTTCTTCTTAATTAACTATTACTAACTATAAGTTAATAAGATCGTCTAGCGTTAATTACTCTTTCCCTTTCGTTATCTCTGCTTTAAAAATACTATATCCTGCTTACTACTAATCGGAGTTAGATATCTTCTATTATCTACTGCGCTACTTATACTCTCTCCGGGGTCGATTATATCGACTAGAATATAAGTCAGATCCCGCTTATTTTCGCCTAATATACGCTAACTTATATAGTCTACTTACTTCCGCGCTTATATAACTTGTTCTCGTAAGTATAAGAACTATAAAAACTTATATATTTATCTTAAGCTCCGCTAGAAAAACGTCGCTAACTACTTAGTCCTTAAATAGTATATATTACTTATACTATCTGGACTCGCTCTACTAATAGAGATATTATATAAGTTATTAGACTCCGCTCGCTTTCTGTTACTAACTACTTATTTAGCGCTAACGCTTACTACGATCTCGGCAAGGTCCTTAAGGCCTAGAAGGCCTTAAAGCCTCTCTAAGCCGCTAGCTTTCTCTCCCTATAACTATCCTCTGACTCCGCTTATATTTCGTCGCTAACTGCTTATTTTAGGCCTATTACTACTGAAGTAACTAATTCGGTTACTAATATTATTACCTAGTAGGGTTAGATATAAGTTTCCCGGACTCTATTTACTCTCTATTACTAACTACTATAGTACTAGTAGAATCCCTCCTGCTTTAGTTTTAGGTCCTCGTAGAGCTAACTAAGCTAGTTATTTTGATTTAGTATAAGGTCCTAGGGAAAGTCGTTAGGTTATATTATATTACTTTTTTAATTAATAAAATTATATAAAAAGAAATCCGAACTCCGCCTTTTAACGCTCTTAACTCGCCTGAATTTAGGCGGATCCTCTCTTCTTCTTCTTTTTCTCTTATACTTATCTAAGTCTATTATAGTACTTAATATCTCTATATTTAGTTTTAAACTTCTCTATAGCTATAGTATCTGATAAGTCTTTAATAAGTTCTTACGTAAGTTTATAATAACTTATCTATTTTACTAGTACCTCCTTACCTTTCCCTTTTCTTCTCGATTTATCTTTAGTATAAAGAATCTCCTCTACTTACTATTCTTTATAAGTCTCGAATAGTACGAGCTCTAGTTAACTATTATTAGTCTCCTGCTTAAGTAATAAGTCGTAGCTCGCTAGTTATAATAGATCTATATAAAATACTAAGTGAATATTACTAAGTACTCTAGATAAACGAATAGCTACTAGCGATAATACTTTATCTACTATATACTTAGCGTACTTCGTATTAAGACTCTTTTTTAGTTAATTTATCCGGTAGTTATATAGGCCTAATTATACTTTATCTCTCTTCCGATATACTAGGGCTAGTATCCTTATCTTATTAGCGCTATCCTTCTGTTTCTAGGCAGATACTACTATATTCGATTAGTATAAGTTAGTAATCTTCTTTATCTTCTCTACGAATACTACTGCTCGTTCGCTTAATAGTAGCTAGGAGTTGATCTCGGGTTCTGTTTTTAATAAGATAAGTAATAGAGCTTTATACTTATATATAATTAAGAATAAGCTTATCCCGAGGCTCGCGTAATAATATCTATTTAATACTAACTAAGCTATAGGGAGTTACTTTTTCTAGTCGGATTACTCTAAGTTAATAAAGTTCTATAGATAAGCTTAGATATCTTAATTTAGCTTTTCTAGTCCTTTATTAATTTATAAGTAGTATCCGGAGCTAAGTCTCTATTATAAGCTAATTAAGCGATAAAAAGTCTTCTAGAATATACTTATCTAGTTAGTACCTCTATCGCTTATAATCGCTCGCAGTATCCTATAGTTTCTTACTTAGTATTCTATGAATTTCTTAGCGTATTCCTCTGCTTTTATACTAGGTATCGCTTCGATAACTACTTATTTACTTAACTAGTCTTTAATTACCAAAAGGTAATAGTTACCTTAAGAGTCTAGTAAATTAGTTATAAAGTCTATAGATATCTCCTAGAAGAATTAGTTAGGAACTAGTAGTAGTCTTAGGAGTCTATGCTTATATTCCGTTTATACTTTATTTCTCTTATAATAGTTATAGTTCCTTAAGAAATATCTTATATACCTCGACTATAGTAGCTAGTAGAAGGAGTATCTTAGTATTAATATACTAGAGTCCTGCCCTAGATAACTATAGACCGGCGAGTCGTAGATAGACTAGATAAGCCTTATCCTTAAAGTATTATTTTCGAGAGTCTCGGGGTCTATTATTTTATAGTCGGACTCTAATATAACTAGAGCGCTTAGTACTTATAACTTTCTATAGTAATATAAGTAGTTCTTTATATCTATACTATAGTTACTAACTTAGATTTTAATCTTAATTTCGCTTAGGAAGGATCAGACCTTATCCTATAATAAGTAGAGTATAGTTTAATATATTATATCCTCTTATAATATAGCGTCTTATAAGTCGTTTAGTCCTTTATCCTAGAAAGGGCCTCTAGCTACTACTAGGTCTAAGGTAGGAACTTAGCTGGAAGGTATAGTTAATAGCTAAGTAGATATAAGTACTACTCTTATCTTATTTTCCTTTTCTAAAGCTAGCTAGTTTACTACGCGTTCCGGGTCTAAAAACCTGCGGAACCTCGAGTTTATATCGCTCGCTCCTAATATATCTTACTTCTTTCGTAATAAGGTATCCGGGATAATAGCTTCGAATCCCGGCTTATATACTAAGGTAAACTGGAACAGTACTAAGGTCTTATACTAGTATACTTAATACTCTAATAGCTATCGCTTAGTTATGAAATACTTAAAGTTCTTATAATCTGTCTAAATTATAAAGGGACTATATGCTTTTAACTCAGAGGCCTAAAATTTCAAGTAGGTAATTACTACTAGTATCTCCTTATCATAGATATTATAATTAATTTCGGCTTTATTTAGCTTCTGAGCGAAGAAGCTTACTAGTTATCGGACTCTATCCTTTTCTTATAGGAGAGCGCCTCCTATTACGAATCTACTATAATTAGTCTCTAAGAATATCTGAAGTCTCGGATCCTAGTATATAAGTAGTAGAGTATTATAAAACTTCTCTATTAGGGCTTTAAATACTTTCTCCTCTAGTTTTCCTTAGGAGAATAAGCGACTTTTCCCTATTAACGCTATTAAGAGCGCGGCTAGCTTTAAGTAGTTCGCTATAAATATTTAGTAGAAGTTTATAAATCCCAAGAAATATCGTATTTCTTTCTAAGTCTTAGGTTACGCTTAGTTCTTAATTACTATTACTTTTTCTAGATCGGGACTTATACTTTTTCTATTAGTATATATAATAAATCCTAGATATTTAAGCTTCTTATATGCGAACTTACTCTTTCCGGGATCTAAGTATAGTCTACTATCCTAAAGCTTACGGAGAATAATTCGGACCTTTTCGAAGTAGTCTTCTCTAGAGCCGTTCGAGTAAATAATTATATTATCTATATAAGCTAAGGCAAAATCGTCTAATTACTTCCTTAATAGACTATTAATATATTACTAGAAACTCGCCGGAGCCTCTGCTAATCTGAAAGGATATATAAGCTATTCAAAAGACTTAAATCTTATACGAAAGGCTTTTTTATACTCGTGACCTAACGCTATATATATTTAATGAAATACCGAAACTATATCTACTTTCGTAAGCTATTTAGTACCCGTGAGGTTCCGTAAAGTCTCCGGTATTAATATTAATAGGTACTAGTCTAGCTTCGTAATAGCGTTCAGCACTCGGTAGTCGTAGTAGAACCTTAGACCTCCCTCGGGCTTCCGTATAAAAAGGACGGGAGATACCGCTTCTAAAGTACTAAGCTATATATATCCTTTTTCTAAGAAGCTATTTAATAACTTTCTTAGCGCTAGTAATTTATCTTTAAATATACTATATAGCGGACTTTATAGTAAAGCGGCAGAAGACTTATCTGATTATTCGCGGATATCGATTCGATAGTTAATACCCGGTCGATAGGGAGCTAGTTTCTCTGCTTCTTACTTAGAAAAGAGTAGAGCTATATCTTAAATCTCCGGAGGAAGAATATTTTTAAGTTAGTCTAAGGTTAGCCTTTCTTTATCCTAAAAGGCTATCTTTATGTCTTCTGATATCGCAGTAGATACTAAGGTATAGTTACTATTATCTATATATAAGTAGTAGTTATATCCTTCTATTACCTATTTCTATATTAAGCTATAATAGTACTATTGTTTTTCAGGCGTTATCCTGATCTTATTTTACGCTTTCTATAGGTTCCTTAGGATTAATAGAAAAGCTAGTTTTAGTATTATATATATATAGACCCTTTAGCTAAACCTTATAACTTTTATGCGGAACTCGACTACTTATTTAGTTCTTAAGTTCCGTATAGCTTTTAAAGCGCTCTTTATCTCGCGGGTTTCGTAGTTTATATATATAAGACCGAGACCTTCTATAAGGTCTTTATTTATTATAGTATAGTACTAGTATTCTTTATTAATAAGAGTAAATATTCCGAACGTTTCTTAAAGGACTATATCTATATATATAAGGTTTCTATTTATAAGCTTTTTGAATTTACCTTATCCTTTTATTAATACTTTATCTACTCCTAGCTCCTAACTTTAAGAGAGAGTTAGTCTTTTCCTAACTCTAAAAGAGCGAGGTCTAATATATTATTATTATCCTCTAGTAATAATCTTATTTTATTAATCGTAGTAGGTTATTATAATGGGTCTGTGCGCCTAGTGCCTCCCACTCCTGTATTTCAGAATTAGAGAGGAAGAAAGAACCTTCTCTCCTTAGTAATTAGTTTCTATATTAACCAGATTATTACTAGCGAACCTCTAGCGAGTATTCTACTATTCTATTATACCTATTTACCTTATTATACTAAGTAAATATTATATTCTAATTACTTTTACTTAATATTAGCCTAAATAGTTATAATAGCTTAAAGCAAAGAATCCTCTACTTTATTAACCCGACCTATACTCTAAGACGACTCTATTAGGGCTTAGATAATACCTAGCGATATACTAGTAAATAACCTTTTAGTTCTATAAGAGAAACTCCGATCGCTAAAGAAATAGAATAATATCCTAGATAACCTTATAGTTAAGTACCAACGAATATTCAGCGAAGACCTTACTTAATACCCTCCGGAAGCTACTATAAGAGTACGACTCTACTAAGCTCATATATCTAAAGACTCTACTCTAAGTATAGAGAGAGATACTAATCGATCAGTAGCTCCTAAAGAATCGCTAATTCCTCGCCGGGATAAAGGTAAATATATAATTCTATCGGAATATAAGAGTAAGAGCTAAAGAGAGCTTACTAAGTACTTGCAGGCTTATAACCGAGTCTTCGAGTACGATACTAAAAAGTACCTAACTAATCTCGTTAAGATTAAATAAGTAGTAATACTACTCTATAAGGAACTAGCGAATACCTAGGAAAAGTTCAGGAAATATACTCTAGATACTCTTTATAAGATAACCTAGGAAAGTTATAAAGAGTTCCTAGCGAATCTCTAGCTATTACCTATCTCACGAAGGGTAGCTAACTTATAGGCCTATAAGAACGCTTACTAAAGGCTAAGTTAACTAATTAGAAAGTTCGTAAATTACTTTAAAGAAAAAGAGGAATAACTCGAACCTTTTACTAAGCGCTAATTATAAGATATCTTATTTAATAAGATCTGCTCAGAGATTCGCTAGAAAATTATCGAGAATAGCTAAGCTAATAGACTTTAGACCCGAGACTAAGTTATTTCTACTATTACTCTTTAAGAGACCTATACTCTATCTAGAGATACTAATAGTAATAAAAGATAAAGGGAACTTAAAGAGTAGAAATATAAGGAGTTAAACACGAAGAAGGATAACTTATATAAGTACTAGCGAAGAACTAATAATCGACGAGATAAGAGCTAATAAAGATAAGAAGAGAAGAAAGATCTAAATAGTATACTTATTAGGGATTAGCTAATAAGATAAGATATCTCTAAGGTTTAATACTACTTTTATAATAAATATAGATATATCTCTTCGAACTATCTAAAATCAAATACTAGTAATACTAAAGATAAACGCTAAGGAAAGCTATAACTCGCAGTATCTTCTATATCCGGACCGGGTTTACTAGATAATAAGATAGAAATCTAAATAAAGATTCTATCTTAGAGTAAATAGAAATCGATAATTGCCCTTATTAATAATAGAGTAAAAGATAATTTTATATTAAGACTAGTTACTAAAGAATATAAGCTTGAACTTACTAGTAAAAGACTAAGGACTTTCTAGATACTTTTATAGAATAAAAGCGTTATCTTTAGTATTATAGTCGCCTAGGTAGAGATAGGCGATTCGATTAGATAGACTAGAGTCGATACTCTTCGGCTAAGAGTTATTAATATACTAAGTATAGACCTAATATTAGAGTAGCTATAATTAGAGGATATAGATCCTCAGATAAGCTTTAAGAATAAGTAATAGAGGTTCCCTTATAATTTAAAGGACTCTAATAGCCTTAATATTATAGTACCTCGAGCTTTTGCGACTCTTATTAATAAATAGAAATCTCCTATATACGCTATAATACCTAACTTACGTACGATACGCCAGATAGATACCAGCGATACGCTTACTATTCCCTCCGCATATAGTAACTTTAAGGACGTGTTCTCTAAGGAGAAAAGAAGCGAGCTACCCCTATTAGAGGGCTATTAACACGCTATCGAGTTAGAACTAGAATTAAAGATACCTTATTCTTTAATCTATAACCTCTCCGAGAAGGAACTAGAGGTTCTCCGGGAATACCTCGACTTATCAGAAGCGAAGGGTTAGATAAGGAAGAGTAAGAGTTCTGCAAGTATACTTATTCTTTTTATACTTAAGAAAGATAGTAGCTTTCGATTATACATCGATTACCGGGCTCTAAATAAAATTACGATTAAGGATTAATACTCTCTGCTATTAATCAGCGAAACGCTAGATAGGCTCCGGGATACTAGAGTATTTACTAAACTAGACTTATAAAACGCCTATTACTATATCCGAATTCGCTAGGGTAATAAATAGAAAACTGTATTTCGTATCTAATATAGATATTACAAGTATTAAGTTATACTATTTAGACTATTAAACGCACTAGCGATCTTCCAAGTATTTATTAATAATACGCTAGCGGGCCTCGTCGATATTACTTATATTATATATCTTAATAATATCCTAATCTATTCTACTAACCCCTTATAATATAAATAACACGTCCGCTAAGTACTAAAGAGACTTTAGTATATAAACCTCTTTATTAAATTATTAAAGTGCTCCTTTAATACTAAAAGTATAGAGTTTCTAGGATATATTATCTCCTTAGCTAGCGTTTCAATAGATATAAGCCAGATAGATACTATTAGGGAATAGCTAGAGCCTAAAAGTATTAGAGATATATAAGTCTTTATTAGTTTTATAAACTTCTACTAGCGATTTATCAGAAGATTCTTAGCGATTACCTAACTTCTAATAAGTTTAATAAGTAATAAGAAGAAAAGGTAACCTGCCCCTACTTTTAGATAGAGTACTATAGAAAGGGAGGCTTTTAACGCGTTAAAAGATATATTTACTATAGTACCTTTTCTTATGCACTTCGATCTACTGAAGCCGAGAAAGCTAGAGACTAACGCTTCTAGGTTTATTATCGCGGGAATTCTCTCCTAGCTTAAAAAATAGCTAGCGAAAGAAGGGGAAAAGGCCGTCTAGCACCCTATCGCGTTCTTTAGTAAAAAGCTAGAACCTACTAAGTTAAATTATAAAGTATATAACTAAGAACTTCTTATAATTATTAAGTGTTTTATATACTAGAGGTATTACCTTAAAGGTAGTATAGCTCTAGTTAAGATATTAATAGACTATAGTAACCTCTATCACTTTATAACTACGATAGTATTAAGCTAGCGATAAGCTAGATAAGCTCTGGAGCTACCTAAGTATAACTTTATATTAAGTTATAGATAAGGGAAAAATAATCCCGCCGATAGACTATTAAGAAGGCCTAACTATAAGCTAGCGAAAGATAAGGAAAATATTATACTCCTTACTTTATAAAATAAGCTACGAAATATAATTAAAGATAAGTTAATCTACGTACCTAGTAAAGCTAGCGATATAATAGAGAGCAACTAGCGTCCGAATAATAGTATATCGTGCTAGTTAACTCAGATTCTATAACTTACTAATAATACTTCTTTAAAAGGAGTATCGATCGAGGCTATAGATACGACCTCTACGCTTAACTAGCGATATATGCTTATAAAGCTTAATAGTTCATAGAACTTATTTGGAAGTCTAGATACCCTCTTAAGAGGCGCTAGCGAGGAGCCGGGCGCTAGCTAGTATAGCTATAGATATACTATACTATAGTTTTTCATAGCGAGAATTATAAGAACTGAAATAGTAAACCTTAAATCGAACTTACTTCTCTTAACGCTTATAAAGCTATAGAAAAGGGACGCTTTTACTATTAAGAAGTTAGCTAGATTATAGAAAACCGGGGATGCAGATTAGAGTATCGATAGTAAAGGACTACTTAGATACCGGCGAAAGGCTTACGTTCCGCTAAATAAAGCTATCTATACTGAAATCATAAAGATATACTATAATAATCTAACTATAGGCTATTTTAGTTAAGATAAGACGCTAAAGCTTATCTAGCGAAAGTACTATTAGCAGAAGATAAAGCTAGATATTAAAGAATACGTTAAAAGTTATAATATTTATTAAAGGATAAAGGTAAGAAGAATAAAGATAGCCGGCGAGATATAAGCGCTTAGCTAGCTAAGTAAGCCGTTTGAGTCTATAACTATAGACTTTATTATAGATCTACTATCTTATAAAGGGAGCTCTATAAGAAGAATCTCCGATAGTTTACTAGTGATTATCGATAGATATACTAAAAATATAGAGTATATTCCTTACTTAAAGATAATTGATACGCTAGGCTTAGCTCGGCTATTTATCGACTATTAGTTTAAGGACTACGGATTACCTGCGGTTATTATTACTAATAGAGGTTCTGTTTTCACTTCTAAGTTCTAGTAAGAGGTATACTTCTACCTCCGAATAATAAGAGGTCTTTCGATAGCGTTTTACTTATAAACTAATAAGTAAACAGAACGATAAAACTAAGCTATAGAAGTATAGCTATAGTGTTTCGTATACTATCTTTAAGACGATTAGGTAGACTTATTACCTATAGCGAAATTCGCGTATATAAATATATATTATAAGGCTATTAGAATAAGTCCAAATAAGGCTAAGTATAGAATTACGCTAGATAGTCGCTAGGGTATCGAGGACGATCTTATAAGAGGGGAGATACCTATTACTAAAGAAAGAGCAGAAGAAGTAGTTAAGAAACGCTAAGAGCTAGAGAATAGCTAGCAAAGAACTAAAGAAACCTAGGCGAAGTAATATAATAAGAACTATCGACTAGTTAAATTTAAAGTAGATTAATAAGTCTTACTCTTAGTAAAGAATATTAAAACTATTCGATTAAGTAAGAAGCTAAACTACTAATTTCTAGGGCTATTTAAGATCAGCGAAAGAATTAGAAAGTAAGTATATCGATTAGATTTACTTACTAAGTATAGTTAGCTATATAATATCTTCTATATCTTATTATTAGAACTATACTAGTAAAGGCCCGGCGAGTTATTAGAGGTTATCTAACCTAACCTTATCGATAGCGAAGAATTATAGGAGGTCGATTCCTTACTAGATTAGCGAGTAGTTAGAGGGAGAGAATAATTCCTAGTAAGATAAAAGGAGTTTACTTTCGCTTATAATTCTTAAGAGCTAAAAGAAAACCTCTAGGGACTCTAGAAAGAAATTAAAGCTTTAAAAAATCAAAACGCTATAGAAAGACCGGCGAAACGCTAGCGAAAGTGAAATAATACTTATAAAAGGATATATAATTTTCTATTTTTTCCTATAGGGTTTTATAGTTTTAAAGGTATATTAGAGATTATAAATCTAGTAGAAGTCTAAGGGGAAAAAGAGGTTTTATTATCTATATAGATCGCTAGTAAACTAGCTCTCGCTAGATAAACTCCGAGATATCGCTAAAGAAAGTTTACTTAGTAATCTCCTAATTAGTAGTATCTACGTCCCTATCCGGGACTTCCTCTCTATTAACCTCTAGCTACGTATCTAGTGAAGCTACTTATAGAAAGAATCCAATATGAATAGTATAGAAGTCTTTCGCTGAAGATTAGTAGGGAACTCGCTAGAGAGATTAATTTATATTATACGGAGATTACGAATTTCCTCTAGAAGAGTAGCATTTATAATATCGATAGTAATAGTAACTTTAGCTATAGAGCGCAGCGTATGCCTAGATACCTTAGCGATCGCCGACGTAATACTAGAGGATAGCTCGGTATTAGAATTAATAACTAGCTTCTAAGGAGATTTAATAGCTATAGTATTACTAACTTTAGAAGTATGATTAGCCCGCTTCTTCTCTATATCAAAACGTACCTAGGTAATCTTTAATACTTCTTCGGAACTCTCGCTTATTACTACTTTTAAAGCTATATCTTATAGTTAGCTAAGAATACCTATTAGGATAGCTAGAACCTCGCCGGCTATTAGCTAAGTATTCGCTAGAGAGAGGAAATTTATACTTATATCCTCGTAAGATTTACTCTTCTTAATATAGTCTATATACTTACTAGTAATAGAGTTAAGAGCTAAAGTATACTTTAACTCAGGGAATAAAGTATACTCGCCGGCGTATTATAAGTAAGTCTCCGGATATAGTATCTCTTCGTTCACCTTAGCATAAGCCTTCGACTTTATCTGCGTATTCTTTCGATTAGTATAAAGGGTCTTATCGTAATAAGCAGAAGGGCTACTATCTTAGCTCGGCTCGCCTTTAGTATCCTCGTTATTATCTTCGGCTCGCTAGCGCTTAGTCGATAACCCGCTAGCGACTGCGGTTTTTCCCTTATTAATAAGGGTAAAAGTATTACTAGAAGGAAGAGTATCTTTAAGCGAACGACTAGCGGCGCGCTTACGAAAGTTCTTCTTAGGAGCTAAAAGGTTAAGTTAGTACTACCTAATACCTTATATTTATAACTTATATATAGTTGCTATTATTATTATTAGTTATTTAAGAAGAGAGAGAAGAGAGAAGGTTAAGAGTTATATAGAGGAGTTGCCTAGCGCTATACCCCGCATTCTAGCCTTACTAATAATAAAGAAGAATTAGAATAAAGGTAAATCCTGAAAGGAATACCTCGCCGGCGCCTCGCTGAAGTATCGCCGGCTAAGGCATTTTAACGCTTTTACTTCTAGGATAGAAGTATTTAAGAGAGGAGATATTATAATAAGTCTATACGCCTAGTGCCTCCTACTCCTGTATTTCAGAATTAGAGAGGAAGGAAGAACCTTCTCTCCTTAGTAATTAGTTTCTATATTAACCAGATCATTACTAGCGAACCTCCAGCGACTATTCTACTATTCCATTATGCCTATTTACCTCAGCGTACCAAGTGATCATTACAGTTATATTACCGGGGCGTATAAGTAATCACGGATACAGTACCTAGATACTCTATAGCGGAAATAGAGCTCTTTCTTATAGCGTCTCTCTCGTTCGGCTGTATCTACTTATTTAGCTCTTTATTTACCGCCGGAATTATTATAAGCTTTACTATTCCTTTCTCGGTTTCCTACTATACGCGCCGGTACTATTACTATATCCCTATTAGTATTAACTTTAGCTTTTACAGGGGCCTTCTAGGGATATATATAGTCTGCTATATTTATCTTAGAGTTCTTATTCTTATTATTCTACCTCTTATTCGATGCAGATTAGTTATAATCTATTCTACCCCCTCGGCAAATACGTAGTAATCCGTAGTCTTAGCTATAGAGGCTATATATATTCGGATAGGGTTTGAAAATATATTCCTAAGGTAACTTATCTTTATATTATCTTCTTAGCTCTCTCCTCTAGCGCTTAGTAGGAGTTCGTCGAATTCTAGCTAGTGCTCGTGCTAGGGCTATCCTACGGAGTGCTTTATATTCGTAAGCCGTTCGAGGGCCTTAGCTCGCTTATTACTATCTATAAATATTTTATCGAGCTGCGCGAAGAAAGCTTCGGGGTCCTTACTATTTATAGGGCTTCTCCTCTCCTAGAAGTATCGTATACGAGCTCGTTTATATCGTAAGAGGGTATTATAAATAGTATCTTAGTAATAGTTAGCGGAGAGAGATAGCTTTTAAGTAGAGTATACGTAATAAGAACTTCTTAGTCTCAGGAGATAGTCTCGAAAAGAATCCGCATATCTATCCTAAGTAAGTAGTATCTATCTACTAGAGCCTAATAGTTCTCTATCGGAGCTCGGCTGAGACGCTATAAGAGACTCGATAAGGGTTTTTATTAAGGCACTCGAAGATAATAAGTCTCCGGTATTATTAGATCTAGGCGCTTATCTGAGTCTTTCGGCCTCTAACGCCTCTAGGGCGATACGCGTATTTATTAGCTTAGTTTCTATTAGGAGCTAGCGCTCGTATATCTTTTATATAATACGCTATAGTTTGTCGTTAGAGTCCTCCCGTTAAGAGCTCCTATTTCCCGATAGGTCTGTTCCGGTATCCGGTATAAAAGCCGCGGGAATAAGTAAGCTTATTTTAATCGAACTTAATATTATAAGTAAATAGCGCGTATATAGATAGTTAAGTATAGTATTTAAGAAGTTCGATATAGGAGAGAGTCAGGTTCTAGCCTAGCTCCGAAGGAAAACGTGCGGGTGCCGCTAGGCTTAGTAAGCACAGGTATCGCCGGTGCTTAATCCTGGGGCTCGCCTCTTATAATTTATAATTATTCTATGGCGAATTATAGCTTAGGAAGGTCAAGTCTCGGGG
Organism: Rhynchosporium graminicola; assembly: GCA_900074885.1. Classification (NCBI taxonomy): domain Eukaryota; kingdom Fungi; phylum Ascomycota; class Leotiomycetes; order Helotiales; family Ploettnerulaceae; genus Rhynchosporium; species Rhynchosporium graminicola. The sequence continues at coordinate 76,571 of FJUW01000068.1, forward strand.
GCGAGACTTATATAGTAGTGGACTTATGATATCACTAGACTTCCCCTAGCTAGTAGCGCATAGACCTTTACTTCTATAGATTACTCTCAAGGTTTCTAAACCTTCTCTATAATATGACTACGTGTAACGGGGTTGAGGTTAGGCTTATACTAACTACGCTATCTAGACTAAAAGATTATAATATTCAGCGCACGCTGAACACGCCTAATACCGTATATATATAACCGACTATCACGTGCCTATTATAATATCTCCCCTCTTAGTAAGCTCGTCATCGAGCGCCTTAGGCCGAAGAATTACTATAACTCGCCCGGCTAATATACTACGTTAAACCCCTAAGAGTTATAACGTCTTTACTGATACGAGCGATCTCGAAGTCGATAATATCACCTCTTGTTAGCCTGACGTAGGTAGTTTAAATATATCACGTGCGTCTTAGTGCTCAGAGGTACCCGCAGGCTGTAATATAGTTTACTAGGCTCTGCGCTTTACGCTAGGCCGACTCTATACTATATACGCTACGCGCTATATGCGCTACACGCCCCGTGCTCAGAGGTACTCTACCAGAAGACCGGCTGCGCTGAATATTCTGTAACAGGGTTAAGGTTAAGCTCATACTAACTACGCTATCTAGACCCAAAGATCACAATATTCAGCGCACGCTGAACACGCCTAATACCGTATATATACAACCGACTATCACGTGCCTATTACACTACGCTTCTCAAGAGGTTCTGTTCAATCACCTTTTCTCCATGCCAGTAGGAAGACGCAATTGAGACTAGCGCAGATGTGTACATGGAGATTCAGCAACCTTACTGACCAACACCTTTGACGTCTTTAAGTATCAATTTCCGTCACCTGCCGAGGTAGGTATCTGGCCAAAATTTCGTTTATTCGGCCTCACAACTCCGTCCATCATCACAGTATCTCTACCCGTCGAGAATGCAGGTGAAAGAACTGTAATTGCAAGTTCTCGAGCAGCATTGGCCTCCTTCACTGCATGGGGCTAGAGGAAAATTTATAATTAGCCGCTGATAGCTTCGAGATCGTAACAGGAGCATTTACCGCCGAGTGGTTTGCATGTTCTACAAGCCCCATTGAGGCAGTAGGGTTTGCCGGTCGGGCACCAACTGCCTCCGTGCTCGCAACGTTCTGCTGATTGTAAGTATGATAGCATTAACAGGCTCGTAGAAAAGACGACATACTTCGACATTTGTGGACACCCTTATTGCCAATGTACCCGTCTGGATTGCAGGTCAGTGGCCCACAGCACAAGGTCTGATAGTCACCGCAGAGTCCTTTCTTTCTGTTAATAGGGTCCTCGCGAGATAAGATAATAGGGAATCTACCTCCTTCGTTAACACTTCTCCCAGCTGCGTGTCCGCTGATAGCGATCACGATCGTAGCTAGGACAGAGAGCTTCAATGTACTTGATAGGTAAAATTGACAAAAAGTTCGGGGTGTTTGAAAACTTGTCAATGAAAATAATAAGAGCGAAGATACGTACAATATACTTCGTACAAGCTGGAAATAATGTACCCTTGGCTGTCTGTGCAGCCTCAGAAGGTCCCCCCCCTGACAGGCATTCTGACTAATGACTACTTAATACTCAGAACGCTGCTTTACTATAGTATTCTATACTGAAAGAACCTCAACTCGTTATAGAGGAGTCATTTTATTTAGTGCTAATACCAAAAACACCACGAAAGCAGTATACACGTGATAACCGCCTTCGAATTGAGACTTTATACTTTAAGGCCGGCTTTACATAAGCTGAAATCGCTCTTCAATTAAATCTTACGCTTCGATAAGTCAAATACGCTCTTTCGCATCGACTTATACCTTAAAAGCACGCTCGAGGGCGAAAGCCTTTCCTTAATACACCTCAAAGGAAGCGTCTTATCGAGTAGGTGACTTCTTTAAGTGCAAATCGACGTGTTCGATGAGCAGATATACCGGCGATCTTAGAGTAGGACTACGGAGAGAAAGCAATTCGAGCCGCATTTCATAAGGAAAGCTTTATTCGAAGAATTATACGACGGAAACCTCCTCTTATAGCGCAATAGCGACAGGATCGGCTTACTTAGGCTTAGGAGCACCTATTTTGGAGTAATAAGCAGTAGTCGGAGGTGCTTTAGAGTAACGAAACTTAAGTAAATCCTAGAAGGCATACTAAGGCTTAGGTTACTCGAAAGAAAGGAGAAGAAGAGCTATACCACGCTAATCATATCGAGTAAAGGCACTAAAGGAAGATCAGATAGATATTTTGGGGCTCGATAAGTAGTAAATACAGGAGGTATCGAGGTCTCTTTTAGGAGAAGGACTAGGAGACGATAAACGAAAGCTCTTACTCGGGAGTAATCGTTCCAATAGTTCAAGAGGATTTATAGTAATACCCTAAGCTTCAATTTCAGTAAGATAATGCGAAAGGGCACTCTTCGAAGTATACGAAGTCAGTCTTTAAAGCTATTGGAATTGCTCCTATCTTCTGGCCTGCGAATTCTCCTGATTTGAACCTAATTAAAACTCTCTAGGACCTTATGAAAGACTACCTTGAAGAGCGCTCTTTAGTAGTCCATAAGTCTTATAAACGCCTTCGGGAGGCTGTTCAAGAGGCCTGGGACTCGATAATATAAGCTACTATTCAAGAGATTATTCAAGGAATAGGCGACAAATATATTATAGTGATTCGAGCTGAAGGTGCCCATACAAAATACTAGAGGTTTTAGTAAAATCAGCATTGCCAAGTATCTAGTGCGCATTGATGTGAAAAGTACATTATTTGGGCCATGTACGAAGTGTATACGGGGTATGTATGCCGACGGCTGGAGAGGACGAGGGAATTGCGCTATCCCCCTCTCTCGGTCTAAGCATCAAATCTAACTCCATCACCGCAGCTAATATCTGAAGCTTTATATCTGGGGTTGCAGGAATATGTTTCATAAATTAATACACGGCACGACGGATGGAGAGGAGAAGGGTAAATTAAATCTCTATGATCTGCTTGGACGGTGATGAAGGATAATCCTTGTTATTTGACGGTCGAAGATTGTACGCAGGGGTCTACGTGCTTATCTACCGAGGTACGTACCCTAAGTTTAGGCTCACCGCCCGGCTCAGCAACTCCAAATTGTGTAGGCAGAAAGAAAGCGGTGAGCCTAAACTTAGGGCCTGTTCCTTCGTACATACAGTAGACACGAGGAGCAGTATTGCAGGGCAAGCTGTCGCCATCGTCGATTCCGCTACAGTACCGGATTATCGATTACTAGCCCCTTGATTTAGACTTCAAAAATTCAGCTGTAGTAAGGGCATAGAATTTAAAGTTTAAACCAGGGGGGGCATAGTAACTGCCCTGCAAGATGGCGAATAATTAGAACAAAACAAGCACGCACGCCATAATATCACTGAGAGGCACACAGGGCTGGGAAGGTGTTTCTTATCTTTAGGGATGGCCACGGACGCTCTGCATCACATCTCCCCATTACGGAGCAAGGCAAGCAAATGAAATTCCACATCATGTAGGGAGCGATTACACTCCGTATGTGTTTTCAATGATAGAATGTATACGTAAGTGTAATAATCCTACCTAGGACGCAAACTGCGCGACCGTTAATCTCTATTTGTTAGGCATCTAATCTCCCGGTGTACGCATTTACCATCATACCCAGAATCAAGCTGTTGGGTTGGGAATCGATTGATAGATGCACGCCCTAAGTATAGTACGAATTAATTGGAAAGTTTGATGTCTTTGCTGAGTATAGTGATATTTTCAAATGGAGTTTGGAACAGAGACTTGTACTACCAAAGCACATCACGACGAGTGTCTTAATTGGCCGCTGTTTAATATATCGGTAATTGCGTACGATAGAAGGTTTCAGGTGGGTCACGCCCACCCCTTTATTTCTGCCGCTTCCCTACACTATTTCAAGTAAGGTGCGTCATGGGGCACCATGAGTGGTAAGCGAAAATATAACCCATCCCCCGTGGGTTATAGAGTGATTTTTCAACCTCACCCTAGATACCATACCCATGGGTCATAGGGGTGGCAAAAACCCATTGATTTTCTAGTCTTCATAGCTCTTAAATCTCTTATATATTTTCATAATAATAGGGATATATGCTAAATAACTAGAGATATTCGTATTATTATGTAATATATGAAGCTTGTACGGGTTATGAAGATCGGAAAACCCAAAGGGCCCCATAGAAAACCTATGGGGTTTCTCTCAAACTATTAAGCCGCCTCTGGGTTTTATACTTCTTAAAAAATCCACCTATGGGTGGTTTTTCGGAAAACCCCAAAACCCATGCCGTGGCCTAATTTCAAGTAATAATTACAGAGCACGATTCAAATCTTGAATAATTTTACTGCAACTGAGGCTCTAGTTCCGAAATTATTGTCGTAGCAATGCGGCAGAGAATGCAGAATCTTGAGGATAGCTAGATCAATTCCTGACGCGCGCAGAGATTGGCGTAATTCAGCCTTGTCGCCTTTTGCAGCAAGGATTCAAAGTTGGAATGCGCAGAACGCTAATCTTCTGAAGCAATCCCGAGGATAACTCTCACTATTATATCTACTTGGTATTTAGGATAAATAAACCCCTACCTTATACGTACTCTACCTTCGTCTTGCTACTCACGTGCCGCATGCTGCTTTTGAGCTAGAAATATGAATATTCTTGAACTGATATAATAATCTCTATATATAACTAGTATTTTATATGTCCTCTATAAGCGTTAATCATAGCCTGGCACCTGTTATATATAGTTCTAATGAGTTCCCGGACTTAGTTATCTGTAATTGTAATAGGCACGTGATAGTCGGTTATATATGTACGGTATTAGGCGTGTTCAGCGTGCGCTGAATATTATGATCTTTTAGTCCAGATAGCGTAGTTAGTATGAGCCTAACCTCAAGCTCGTTATAGTAATCGAATTCCAGGCTTTATTAATAGTATCTCGTAGCTATAGGTAAGATCGATAAAGATTAGGGTATTTAGCTTATATATATTCCTTAACCTAGTCCTAAACTGTTTCGATTGGGTTCAAATCAGAGGAGTTCGCAGGCTAAAAGATAGGTCTAATACCTCGTCTTTCTATTTCGGTAATTATAGCTCTCGCAGCATTCCCTAAGGCGTTATCTTATATTAAAGTAAGTCTCTATTAAGAAGTATAGTACTTAATAATAAGTATAATATACTAGATATATGAATCGGAGTTAATTATACTATAATCCTTCTCCTAAAATACTCCTAGTCCCTTACTCTAAGCACTAGAAATACCCCCCTAGAATATCTATTCGATCTTCTTTCGCATCTTCGGCTTAAGATAGTCTTCGTGAAGTACTTCCCTTAGCTAGCGAGTAACTTTAACTTTCTTATACCTCCCTAGTGTAATGGGTCTGTGCGCCTAGTGCCTCCCACTCCTGTATTTCAGAATTAGAGAGGAAGGAAGAACCTTCTCTCCTTAGTAATTAGTTTCTGTATTAACCAGATTATTACTAGCGAACCTCCAGCGACTATTCTACTATTCTATTATATCTGTTTACCTTAGCGTACTAAGTGATTATTATATTCTAATTACTTTTACTTAACGTTAGCCTAAATAGTTATAATAGCTTAAAGCGGAGAATCCTCTACTATGTTAATATCACGAACCCGGTAAAGTTCTTAGCACTAGAACCGTCTTAGCACCAGAATACTGATAGTACTACTATATAGTATATACTAAACGGGTTTTAGTACTAAAAAGAAAGTTAGTACTATAGGAGAATAGTAATAATATAGTTATAATACAAATCAGCGACTAGTACTATAAGCCTACTTATATTATGTGACGACTGGTCAGGTTTAGAGGTCTCTCCCTATTAGTAGAAACACTTACTGCTAAGCGAGATTACACGAGTAGAGTTTAGGGGCCCCTTTTCATATATATACTTCTATTCTCTCTCTACTTCTTCACTCCTTAGTTATAGATTCTCAAGTGATTCTTACTACTTCATATTCATAGTAATATAAGGTCTTATTACTCAGGTAGTTTTAAGACCCTTCTAGAGTAAGCGTTATATTATCTATAACTCTTTTACTTACGTCTAGGAAGATAGTAAATATCTACTTATATTATACCTCTATACCTAGAGCTACTAAACGCAAGAGACTACGCTATACAAAGAAGGCCTATATTAAGTATAAACTTGAAGAATAGCACCTAAACCGAAGTAACCTAAGTCCGATAAATCGACTACCGGTTCTCCGACTCCCTCTACCTCATATTCTTCAGCGACTCGTAATACTCGCCGTAACCAACCTCTCTCTAAAATAGAGAGTACTCGCGATAACGCCTCGTCCGAGTTAAGCTCCCTAACTCCTACTATAATTAACGAACTCACTAAGTCGCTAAACCTCCCCGATAATACCCCTATATTAATAGTAACTATAAGTAACTTATAGGAAGAC
>FJUW01000068.1:83191-98558 GCA_900074885.1 Rhynchosporium graminicola
AATCGCGTATAATACCGCTACTATTAATTAAAGAAGATAACGCTACTCTTACGCCTAATAATCGTTATCGAGAATAATCTACCGGAGGAATATCGTTAATATTATACGCTACGCGTATAGAGAAGATACCGAACCTTCTAAATAAGCTCTCTGATAGAATCGACTACTCTCTAAAACTCTAGGAAGTATAGATACGTAACGCTCTCCGGCGCTACTCTAGCTACTTTATCGACGAAGATTACTATAAAGATTAGTTACTTAACTAAACGGAAAGAATAGCTAGAACCTACCTGGAACTCTTATTCTTAGAACTAGAATATAACAAAGAAAGTAGTATAATCGATTCACTCGATATGATTACTTAACTCGTCTCCTTCTTATCTAATCTATATGACTAATAAACTGCAAGAGCTAGCTACTCCGCGCTAAAGATAGATTATAAGTAGACTTTCTGAACGTTCTACTATAAGTTTCGTACGCTAGCTCGTAAAGCTAGAGTAAATAATTAATCGACTCTGAAAATAGACTTATAAGAGAAGCTACTTACACGGCTACGGAAATAGCTCTTCTAATAGTACCGAACGTTAAGGATACTAGAAGAATACGTTAAAGCTATATAAGCTAAAGACTAAGGTTAATTCATTGAAAAGACTTATTATTCCGAGTCTTCGGCTAAGGCTAGCGCGACTCGGGAACGCCCTATAAATACCTACTCCTAGCGCCGTAGTACTAACTCCTCTTCTTATCCGCAAATTAGTCTTCCTACGCCCGAGAACACTAATGCGACTAGTAAATAAGTACTATACTCTGCACGAAATAATACGCCTCGTGTATAATCGCCAGCGAATACTCCTCGTTACTTTACGCTTACCTTATACTTACGCTCGTTATAAGCTCGACTTAATACTCCGTATCGAATCAACGCAATTAACGCTAATAACGATATTAATAGCGAGCTAGAAGATGATAATAATAAAGAAACGTACGACGACGCTTAGGAGTATATTAAACCGCTAGTAAAAGACTATACCTAGGGAAAGACTCCTTCCTAGGTAGTATACGAGATATATGATATCTTAACCTTATGAAGCTTCTTAGTAGTTAATCGTTTACTATACGTGCTACTCTTACTAAGAATAGACTCTCGTATAAGCTACTTGCACTTCTCGATTCTGGAGCTAATAGATACTATTTTATTAATCATTCTTTTCTCAAATCCCTTTCTTTCTTCTTAAAACCTTTAATTCACTCTCTACTAAACGCAATTCTTATTAAAGGCTTTAATAGTATTAATAGTAGTACTATTAGTCACTATACGATACTTAATTTAATAGTAGATCGTCGCGTTTAGGTATTTACCCCCTTTCTTATTACTACTCTCGGAAACTACGGTATTATACTCGGAAGGACCTGGCTTTCGGAACACCAAGTACTCTTAGATGCCTCTAAACGATAGATCATTTAGCTACTATATACTCCTCTTAGTAACGTTTATAGCTCTCCGATCGAGATCAAGGACTTACGTAAATACTATACTTACTAGCGCTACTAATATAACGCTAACGAACGAAACGAATACCTTAATTAGTTCTGGGAAGCGTACAAGGAATAGCGAAGCGCAGCTAACTCTCCTATTAATATTCGAGCTGTTATTAACTCTATCTCTATTATTAAATAACTATTACTAGCTCGGAAGCGCATTTCTAGGGAGACTTATAGCTATAAAAATATCCAAAACTCTCCCCTAGAGAGTATTCTATAAGTAACTAACCCTCTGTTACTACCGCCGATCAGTTAGGACTATTTCTCCGGTGTTTATACTACTTATTATAGATACGATAAGCCTAAGTATTTATTGCCTGAAGAATAAGAATAGAGCAGTAAAGAGAAGTCTTTATACTCTAGAGAAGCTACTGATATACAGCCGAAGTACGTACGATTCAGTAACGTTATCGCTTATATCTCGCGTGAATCTCTACTTTAACTCTAATTAGAAGTCTTTACGTTAAAGACCTACGCATAAGACTACGCCCGTGTAATTCATACTATAGACTAATAGTTACTCGGAATACCGTCTCGCGACTTAACAGAAGCTACTTAAAGTATAAAAACAGATACTACGATATTTCGGAAGCGATAAAGATCACCTCGTATACTCAGACCTCTTCTAAAGCCTCCTGCGCTAGAGATTTACACGATTAGCGGCCTAGCCTTCTATCTCTTATATAAATACTAGAAGTCTTCTAACGATAAGATCTTCTCTACTACCTTTCACGAGATAGATAAGCTTCTTAATAACCGAATCGCAGTTCAGCAACGTAATACTACTATTATATCTTTAACTATCGACCTTACGGAATATCATAAAACCGCCTAGTAATTTACTATTAGCTTAAGCGAATTGGATTCAGAACTATAGATCCCTTACGAGTATAGCTAGTAGGTATATATCTTTTCTAAGGAAGCTAGCGATATTCTCCCTCCTTATCGCTTATACGATTACCGAATTAAGCTAAGGAAGGGGCTGAGAAGAACTTTAAATACTCCCCCTTATATAAGATATCGGCTGAAGAACTTGAAGTTATTAAGGCGTATATTACTAATAACTTAGCTAAAGGTTTCATCGAACCTTCTTAAGTACTATACGCTGCACTTATTCTTTTCGTTAAGAAAGCTAATAGAAGTCTAAGATTCTATATCGACTTTCGCGCACTTAATAACCTCACGAGGAAGGATTAATATCTACTGCTATTAATCGATGAAACGCTAGCTAGAATCTCTACTACTAAGATATTCACTAAATTAGATATTCGCTAGGTATTCTACCGAATTCGAATGGATCTAGCCTCTGAAGAGTATACGACCTTCCGGACCTGTTATAGTACATATAAGTGTAAGGTACTTCCTTTCGGTCTGACTAATAGCCCTACGACGTACTAGCGATATATGAATAATATCTTATTCGATTACTTAGACGACTTCTGTATAGTATATCTAGATGATATTCTGATCTACTCTGACGACCTACTATAGTATTAATTATACGTATATAAGGTACTATAATAATTATAAGACGCTAGATTATAAGCCGACCTTAAGAAGTATGAATTCAATATCACTCGTACTAAATACCTTAGATTTATTATCTCTACTTCTAGGATCGAGATAGACCCTAAGAAGGTTAATATTATATAATCTTGGAATTACCCGACTATAGTTAAGAGCGTATAATCGTTCTTAGGCTTTTATAACTTCTACCGACGATTTATTAAGGACTACGGAATTATCGTAAAACTTCTTATGTAACTTACTAAAAACAACGTATTATTTCGGTTCGCTAAGGAGTATAAAGATACCTTTAATCACCTAAAGCACGCTCTCACTTCGGTACTACTCCTCTACTACTATTAGTAATATCTACCTTATATAATCGAAATAGACGCTAGTGATAGAGTAATAGCAGGTGTACTATCGTAACAGTATAACGAAGACTAGTTCCCAGTAGCTTACTTCTCTAAGACTATACTACCTGCCGAGCTTAATTACGCTATTCACGATAAGGAAATACTCGTAATTATACAATCTTTTAGTAACTAGAGATCTGAGCTCGTAAGCGTACCGTATTAGATCCGCGTCGTTACTAATTATAAAGCTCTTAAGTACTTTATAACCTCTAAATAGCTAAACGCATNACTATACGATACTTAATTTAATAGTAGATCGTCGCGTTTAGGTATTTACCCCCTTTCTTATTACTACTCTCGGAAACTACGGTATTATACTCGGAAGGACCTGGCTTTCGGAACACCAAGTACTCTTAGATGCCTCTAAACGATAGATCATTTAGCTACTATATACTCCTCTTAGTAACGTTTATAGCTCTCCGATCGAGATCAAGGACTTACGTAAATACTATACTTACTAGCGCTACTAATATAACGCTAACGAACGAAACGAATACCTTAATTAGTTCTGGGAAGCGTACAAGGAATAGCGAAGCGCAGCTAACTCTCCTATTAATATTCGAGCTGTTATTAACTCTATCTCTATTATTAAATAACTATTACTAGCTCGGAAGCGCATTTCTAGGGAGACTTATAGCTATAAAAATATCCAAAACTCTCCCCTAGAGAGTATTCTATAAGTAACTAACCCTCTGTTACTACCGCCGATCAGTTAGGACTATTTCTCCGGTGTTTATACTACTTATTATAGATACGATAAGCCTAAGTATTTATTGCCTGAAGAATAAGAATAGAGCAGTAAAGAGAAGTCTTTATACTCTAGAGAAGCTACTGATATACAGCCGAAGTACGTACGATTCAGTAACGTTATCGCTTATATCTCGCGTGAATCTCTACTTTAACTCTAATTAGAAGTCTTTACGTTAAAGACCTACGCATAAGACTACGCCCGTGTAATTCATACTATAGACTAATAGTTACTCGGAATACCGTCTCGCGACTTAACAGAAGCTACTTAAAGTATAAAAACAGATACTACGATATTTCGGAAGCGATAAAGATCACCTCGTATACTCAGACCTCTTCTAAAGCCTCCTGCGCTAGAGATTTACACGATTAGCGGCCTAGCCTTCTATCTCTTATATAAATACTAGAAGTCTTCTAACGATAAGATCTTCTCTACTACCTTTCACGAGATAGATAAGCTTCTTAATAACCGAATCGCAGTTCAGCAACGTAATACTACTATTATATCTTTAACTATCGACCTTACGGAATATCATAAAACCGCCTAGTAATTTACTATTAGCTTAAGCGAATTGGATTCAGAACTATAGATCCCTTACGAGTATAGCTAGTAGGTATATATCTTTTCTAAGGAAGCTAGCGATATTCTCCCTCCTTATCGCTTATACGATTACCGAATTAAGCTAAGGAAGGGGCTGAGAAGAACTTTAAATACTCCCCCTTATATAAGATATCGGCTGAAGAACTTGAAGTAATTAAGGCGTATATTACTAATAACTTAGCTAAAGGTTTAATAGAACATTCTTAAGAACTATACGCTGCACTTATTCTTTTCGTTAAGAAAGCTAATAGAAGTCTAAGATTCTATATCGACTTTCGCGTACTTAATAACCTCACGAGGAAGGATTAATATCTACTGCTATTAATCGATGAAACGCTAGCTAGAATCTCTACTACTAAGATATTCACTAAATTAGATATTCGCTAGGTATTCTACCGAATTCGAATGGATCTAGCCTCTGAAGAGTATACGACCTTCCGGACCTGTTATAGTACATATAAGTGTAAGGTACTTCCTTTCGGTCTGACTAATAGCCCTACGACGTACTAGCGATATATGAATAATATCTTATTCGATTACTTAGACGACTTCTGTATAGTATATCTAGATGATATTCTGATCTACTCTGACGACCTACTATAGTATTAATTATACGTATATAAGGTACTATAATAATTATAAGACGCTAGATTATAAGCCGACCTTAAGAAGTATGAATTCAATATCACTCGTACTAAATACCTTAGATTTATTATCTCTACTTCTAGGATCGAGATAGACCCTAAGAAGGTTAATATTATATAATCTTGGAATTACCCGACTATAGTTAAGAGCGTATAATCGTTCTTAGGCTTTTATAACTTCTACCGACGATTTATTAAGGACTACGGAATTATCGTAAAACTTCTTATGTAACTTACTAAAAACAACGTATTATTTCGGTTCGCTAAGGAGTATAAAGATACCTTTAATCACCTAAAGCACGCTCTCACTTCGGTACTACTCCTCTACTACTATTAGTAATATCTACCTTATATAATCGAAATAGACGCTAGTGATAGAGTAATAGCAGGTGTACTATCGTAACAGTATAACGAAGACTAGTTCCCAGTAGCTTACTTCTCTAAGACTATACTACCTGCCGAGCTTAATTACGCTATTCACGATAAGGAAATACTCGTAATTATACAATCTTTTAGTAACTAGAGATCTGAGCTCGTAAGCGTACCGTATTAGATCCGCGTCGTTACTAATTATAAAGCTCTTAAGTACTTTATAACCTCTAAATAGCTAAACGCATAATAAGCCCGATAAGCCGAGCTACTCGCAGATTATAACTTTATAATCACCTATCGACCTAGGAAGTATAATCTACTCGCCGACGCTCTCTCTCGCAGAACAGATGAATTAGACGACTAGAACAACGCTAAAAGAACCTAGCGTTTATAGTAGCTACTACGCGAAGACTAAATCGATCTAGTACTACTTATAAGTAACCTCCGGAATAGCTCCGACTCTATAGATAACTTTAAGCTTATTAACGCCTTAAAAGTCGCCGACTTATCGCTAGTCTTTTCTATAGTATAGTAAGTACTTAACGCTAATCGCACTATACTATTACTCTAAGCTTTATAGAAATAAGCTCTCTCCGCTACTCCTGGAAAACTAACTATAGAAAAAGATCTTCTACTCTATAAAGGAAGACTAATCGTACTTGACGTCTTATACCTTCGCACGCTACTTATATACGAAGTACACGACCGATTAGAGACTACCTATCTAAGTATAAAGAAGACCTTATAACTACTAGTATTATAATACTAGTAGTACGGAATCGCTTTAACTATCAACTAGTACTACTGTAACTATTATACTTACCGACGAATTCAAGTGCTGCGTAATAAGAGACCGGGCCTCCTCTAACCTCTGCTCGTACTATTACGTCTATAGGAGTATATTATAATCGACTACTATAGCTTTAACTGCGATAAACATAGCTATAATAACGTTCTCGTATTTATCGACTGTTTTAGTAAATAAGCAATTAGTATTCTATACCGAAAGACCTCCGATGCGCGCGACCTTATAAAGCTTTACTTATACTACGTATACTACTATTTCGGAGCTCTATTGATAATTACCTCTAATAGAGGGCCTTAATTCGTTTCCTATTTTTAGACTATAGTTATTATAATTCTCGGTACTAAAAGATAGCTTTCTACAGTAGACTACTTATAAACAAATAGCTAAATAGAGATCTATAACTAATATCTCCAATATAGATTATAACCTTTTATCTCTTACTATTAAGACAACTAGTCGGAATTCTTACTTATTATAGACTACGCCCAGATAACTCTCCCTTACGAATCCCTTAGAGGTCTCTTACCCTTTAAAGTCGTTTATAGATATATACACCGAATTAATTAGAATTAGAAAGACATACATAACTCTACTAAACATACTAATAAGTTAAATACTTAGTAAGCTCTAGATTACGCTAATCGCTTACGCGACGCCTAGACTACTACTTAATCTAGCTTCTAACGTGCATAAGCTAAGATATCCTAATCCTATAACTGCTCACGCTGTGAAGTCGACTTCACTATAGACGACCTTATCTAGCTAGATATACGCTACTTTACGAGTACTCGACCTAGCAAAAAACTCGACTTCTCGACTAATAGACCCTTCCGTGTAATTAAAAAGGTCGGAAGCTCTTATCATCTAGAGCTCCCTACTAGTATAAAAGTACATAAGGTATTCCCTGCTACTAAGCTATAGAAGTATCTAAACGACCCCTTACTAGGATAAACCTCACTGCTACTACTACCTATTAATATCACTAGTAATAATAAATAGGAGATCGAAGATATACTTACGTGCTATAAGTAGCGTAATAGCCTCTTATACCGAGTTTCCTAGTTAAATCAAGACGTCGATCTCATATAGTATAACGCTACAGATATCAAATACGCTCCCGCTAAGCTATAATAATTCCACCTTAATAACCTAACGTAAGCTAGACCTCCTACTAGACTACCTAATTAGCTAAAAGCTTTCTACAATAGAATTAATAATTAAAACTAACTTAATAGTAATAAGGAGATAGACTAACGCTCGAGGGCGAGCTTTTTTCGGAGGGGGGAGTAATATAACAACTAGTCAGGTTTAGAGGTCTCTCCCTATTAGTAGAAACACTTACTGCTAAGCGAGATTATACGAGTAGAGTTTAGGGGCCCCTTTTCATATATATACTTCTATTCTCTCTCTACTTCTTCACTCCTTAGTTATAGATTCTCAAGTGATTCTTACTACTTCATATTCATAGCAATATGAGGTCTTATTACTCAGGTAGTTTTAAGACCCTTCTAGAGCAAGCGTCACATATTATAGTAATAATAATATTATAGTTATAGGTAATCTAGGATCACGTGATAGAGTCTAGCTTAGCGGGAGTCCAGAAAATGGAGTCAGACTCCCTATAAGGGACTCCCTAAGTAGAAGACTCCTAATAGAGGAGAAGGTTCTATATAAGACTAGCACTTCTGCTATTAGATAGGAGCTTCGTGCTCAAATTCATATAGTAATTAATACCTGCTTATAACGTCTTAATTTCAATTAAGAACCGAACTTCTTATTTACTTTACTTTATAGCTAATACTAACCGACGAGCTTATATACCGCGTACTAGTCAGAACTAGGAATGTTATACTTTAAGTACCTCACTTAAAGTATTATTAGTAAGAACGAAATAGCCCTTAAAGAAGGATTAGTTATAGGTGTTACAGGGCGGATATAAAGTATGCAGTGCAAAAGCTCGTCTATATTACAAGGAGAATTAACTAAGGAGAGAAGGGAGGCATAGGAGTCCCCCTTCGAAGAAAAGGTAATACTACGGCCGCTAGTAGCAGTAGTATTAGTATACGTATAACCATAAGTCAGGTACTAGCGTAGACGCCTCAGGCGTCAAGCATACTAACGGGTGCAACCCGTCATAATAGGAGAAGGATCCTAAGTTAGTAAGATAGAGAAGATTAATAAAGTTACTCCACCCCGAGTTAACCTGCCTAATACTTATTATAGAAACTATAATAACCTAAGATAATTTATCCTTTAGTATTAAATATATCTCGCCTTTAATAGAGATAAGTTCGAAGCAGATTCCATTAAAGTACTATAGATTACTTTATTTCTCCGTGATACTACTACTTACTAGATCGAACTGGCCTTAAGTGATTACTTAGTTAATTAATACCTAACTAGAGCCTATTCTACTGCTATAACTAAGAAGAGTCGAGTTATCTTTCGAACTATTATAAGCTTTACTACTATTATTAAAGGAGTCTTTAGAGACCTTAATAAGAAAGAATAAGCTGAGAAGTACTTACTCGGAATTCGATAGCAAGGATCTATTTATAAATATACTACTAAGTTCTATTATTATTCTATATAGTTAGACTAGACTAATACTAGATTAAGAGCCTAATACTACTAAGGCCTTAAGGACTATATTAA
Source organism: Rhynchosporium graminicola (assembly GCA_900074885.1). NCBI lineage: Eukaryota > Fungi > Ascomycota > Leotiomycetes > Helotiales > Ploettnerulaceae > Rhynchosporium > Rhynchosporium graminicola. Next base: position 92,483 of record FJUW01000068.1, read on the forward strand.
GAATAAGCTCTCTAGAACTAATAAACTAGATAACTTAGAGGACTTAATTAAATCGTTTATGATTATTAATAAATGAATCTAGGAATAAGTAAAGGAGAAAGGAGGATATTTTACGCTTATTTACTTCCGAAAACCCTAATTTGTATAGTAACTTAGTAAATATTAAGGAAATTTCTAACTTTACTTAAATAATAAATATACTTATAATAATCCGATAGAAATAGATAAAGTAGAAAGAGGATCTAAGGGCTAAGCTAAGAAAGATAAACGCTGAGAGAAGGGCTTATATTATATATATAGTAAGCTAAGATATCTTACTTATAATTATTCTCAGAAGAAGAAATAAGAAGGGAAACCCTAGAATAAACCTAAGAGAGAATTCGAACTAGCAGAAAGGAAGCTAGATTACCGAGAGGCTTCTAGCGTAGAATGGAGTTCATAGGACTTTATAGCTTATAAATCTAGCGAGGAATTCGAAGAGAACTTAGTTAAACTTCTAGATAAAGACTAAGAAAGCTAGAGTATTATAGATAAAAGAAACTATCTGCATAATAATCTTCTATATAATAATAAAAGCTAGACTCTTCGAAATCATAATAATAGAAGAAGAATATAGGCTTATAATAGAACTAAGTCCGATTTTATAGAGCATTATCGAACTTATAATATATCTAACTTAGATATAGACTACGTTATTACTTACTATAATACTATTACTATCATATTCTAAGAAAATATAAGGGATATTAAGAAACGACTAGATTATTATATAGCTAATCTCGAAAGAGAACCTGAACTAAAGGAATTCTGTGAAAATTGAAGGTGGAAATCGGCCAAAAGTCAGAATAACAGAATAATAGGTAATCAATTTGACTTGCTTTACTTGCTTGCTTACTTGCCTTACTTGCTTGCTTACTTGCTTGCTTACTTGCTTACTTACTTGCTTACTTGCTTACTTGAAGAGAGCTAACTACAGGAGAGATTCTAGCTACTTATATAGCTATATGAGCTCTCTAGAATATTCTATACTACGTAATACAGAACTCTATAGAAGAAGACACGTATACCGTAGAATCATACTACGTTAGTAGTACGTTAGTAGAAACCTCTAGAAGTACGATATGCATACTAGAGAGTAGTAGAACTCTATCGAGAACCTTTATGGTAACTCTAATAGAGTATGCAGGGTACAGGCCGTTGACAAGGTACAGGGTGTAGGTGCCAGGTACAACAAGGTACATGGGCAAGGTACTGAACCAGGTACTAAGACCATGTACTGACAAGGTACAGGGTGTGTATGCTAATGCAGGCAAAACTGACCAAGGTAATGGTAAACTGACCAAGGTACTGGTTACAAATCCAACAACCCTGATATAGCCTTAGCTATTCAGAATAATGAGCGATTAATTCAAGAGCAGAAAGAGGCTTATAGCGTATATAAAAACGTTATTAATTTAGCTTGCCAGGCTTTTATTAGCTCTAAATCAGACGAAGAAATTAGGCTATCACCTGATCCGGAAAGAATCCTTATTAAAAAGGACCCGGAAGTAGTTATCTACGAGCCTAAGAGCTATAAAGAAGCTATAAATAGTCCTTATAAGGATTATTGGCTAAAAGCTATAAATAAAGAAATTGCCTCTCTTGAAAATCATAATACGTGGAAAGTAGTCGATAGTAATACTAAGACTATAAAACAACTAAAAACTCGCTAGGTCTATAAGATCAAAGAACTAGAGAGCGAGTACTACGAATTCAAAGCTAGATTCGTAGCTAAGGGGTTTGAGCAATTATACGGTATAAACTACCTAGATACATAAGCTAGTGTAGTAAAGCAAATGGCTTAGCGTCTAATATTTGCCTTAGCAGTACTCTATAAGTAGTATATATATAAGATCGATATGATCTCCGCTTTTACACAGAGTGATATAGACGTTAATACCTTATATATTTGCCCCCCGGAAGGCGTAGATTATTACGCTAATAAACTCCTCCTACTCTGGAAAGCGTTATATAGTCTTAAGCAATCAGCTAGACTATAGTTTATTATGCTAAAGGAGGTATTAGTTAATAAATTCGGATTTAAGTTAATCCTATCCGAAAATTGCATATTAGTTAATAAAGAGCTTAAGATTATAATCTGTATATACGTGGATGATCTAGCTCTAATTAGCCTTGATATAAGTACTATTAAGTCCTTGATTGAAGAATTAAAACACTTCTTTAAACTCAAGGACTTAGAGCTAATAAAAGACTAATTAGGAATTGAAATTGACTATAATAGAGATCAGGGCTATATGAAGCTCTATCAAGCTAGCTATATAGAGAAGGTACTAGCTCGGTTTGACTTATCAGATTATAAACCGAAAAATACGCCTATGGATTAAAAGGTCAAATTAGAACCTAATCCTAATAAAGCTACTAAGGAAGATATATTATGGTTTCAGCAAGTAATAGGCTGCTTACTATTCCTTACGCTAGCTACTAGGACTGATATAAGCTACGCTATGATCAAATTAGCTAGGTTCTCTAGTAACCCTAGCGATACGCATATCTTAGCTGCAAAGAACGTACTTAGATACCTTAAAGGTTCTATTAAACTAGGCTTAGTTTATATCAATAGCTCTAGTAAATACGTTAGCGGATACTGCGATTCTGACTATGCCGGAGATATTGGTACGGCTAAGTCCACTAGCGGCTATTCCTTCTATATAGGAAGCTGTTTATTCTCTTGGAAGTCGAAATTGCAATCGATTATAGCTCAGTCTACTATAGAAGCTGAATATATAGCTATTAATTCGGCAGTTAAAGAAGCGGTATATATAAGACAACTTCTTACCGAATTAGGCTATTACTTCCAAGAAAGGTTCCCGGTATTTACTGATAATAACGGCGCTTTATTACTCTCTAAAAACCCTTAATTCCATGAGAGAACTAAGCATATAGCCGTGAAGTACCACTTTGTTAGGGACCTAATTAATTAAGGTACTATAGATTTAATCTATATTAGTACTTTGAAGCAAAAGGCAGACGGGTTTACTAAAGCCCTAGATAGGCCTAAATTAAAGGAGTTTATAAAACACCTTGAACTAGCTTATTAGAGCTAGTAATTCAAAATATTATAAGAGAATTAGGTTTATTTAACCTAGGAGGGTAGCTATGAGGTGGCATTTCCATTCCTTATTATATTTCTTTTGTAATAACCTAAGGGTATTCGATTAGTGATTTACCTTATATAGTTCTGTTTTAAAACTGACTATAAGGCTCTGATTAAGGGGGCGTGTTGGATTTGTAACTAGTACCTTAGTCAGTTTACCAGTACCTTGGTCAGTTTTGCCTGCATTAGCATACATACCCTGTACCTTGTCAGTACATAGTCTTAGTACCTGGTTCAGTACCTTGCCTATGTACCTTGTTGTACCTGGCACCTACACCCTGTACCTTGTCAATAGCCTGTACCCTGCATACTCTATTAGAGTTACTATGAAGGTTCTCGATAGAGTTCTACTACTCTCTAGTATGCATATCGTACTTCTAGAGGTTTCTACTAACGTACTACTGACATAGTATGATTCTACGGTATACGTGTCTTCTTCTATAGAGTTCTGTATTACGTAGTATAGAATATTCTAGAGAGCTCACATAGCTATATAAGTAGCTAGAATCTCTCCTGTAGTTAGCTCTCTTCAAGCAAACAAAGCAAGTCAAATTGATCACCTATTATTCTGTTATTCTGACCTTCGGCCGATTTCCACCCTCAATTTTCACAAGGGTCTTTAGCGTGACTTCTAGTAGTAACGTTAGGTACCTAATTAGAGTAGTCCCTTCTACGTTTTATACCTCGTTTAGGTATTTCTACTATAGGTATTTCTTCGGCTATATCGTTAAAGAGATCAAGTTCTGTATCTTCTATGACTCTTTCTTCATTTAATAAATTATCAGCCGTTTCACCGTCGATTTTCTCCGAGTTCTCAGCCCTAGATAGGTCTGATTTAGGAGTATTTATAAGTGAAGAAATCACGCGATTTGAACGGTCAGAGGTCTCGCAATCGTCAAGTGTCTCATCAAAGGATTCTAATTCTTCCTTAGAGATCACTTCGTCCTTAAAGGTTAAATATTCCTTAATTAGGACGTTTTTAGAGCTTATAATAGCTCTCTTCTCAGGTATATATACTAAGAAGTTATTTACGGACTCATACCCTACGAGTATACCTCTATCGGATTTATCTTCAAACTTATTAGTTCTTTTATTAATAAGAACGTAAGTAAGAGAGCCTAATACTCTAATATAATCAAGAGTAAGCTTTTTACCGAAGAGAACTTCAAAGGGACTCTTTTTAATGACCGAATTATAAGAGCGATTCTTTATATGAGCTATTCCTTGGATTATTTGAGGCTAAAGGAATAAGGGTATATTCTTATCTGTATAGATAGCTATAAGCCTTTCTATAAGATATCGATTTAAACGCTCTGCTATACCGTTTTGCTCAGGAGAGTAAGGACTAGTATATTCACAAATAATACCTTTATCTTTACAAAAGATAGTCCATTTATTAGATTTAAACTCCCCAGCGTTATCTAGCTTCAAGGCTCTAATTTTAGCGACGATTTTTGATACACCTTACTTAAATTGAGTAGTTATCATATTATACCACTCGATTAAGGTATTATACGCATCAGCCTTATGTTTTAGAGCGTATACCCAAATAGCTCTAGAGCCTCTACAGGTAATAGTTAAGAAGTATCTTTCTCCCTTTAGACCTTTAATCTTAAAAGGGCCCGCTATATCTATATCAAAGACAGTAAGCGGAGGGGTATCCGACATAGGCTTAGTACTGCTTATAGCGTGTATTTTACCGCTATTACAAGCAGAACAGTCAGATGAATCTAACCCCTTTTGGATTTTCAATCCTTTAGATCCTTCTATAGTCTTATAGATAAACTCCTTATTAGTATGCAATAGACGCTTATAATATAGGTCTAATTTGCTACTTTTATTAGAGTCTACCTTAAAAGACACAGGCTCGAGCAGCTTATGATTTACGTCTACTTCTAAGTAGTACGTATTATAGTACTATCTAGCTTCTATATTAATAGAGCTATTAGATATATTCGCACCCTTTTTATTAAAGGTAACTTTCCAATCTTTATTAGTCAGTTTCTTAGAGCTTAGGAGAGTAGTTTTAAGGCTAGGTACGTAATTTACGTCTTTAATAAGTACTCTATCGCCTTCCCTAGTGATTATAGGGATATCTCCTCTACCTATTATAGGCAAAATATCACTATTAGCGATAGTAATAGACTTCTTAGATACAGGTTTATAGTCTAATAACCAGCTTTTATTGGTGTATAATGCTCAGAAGCGCCAGAATCGAGTACTATTCTATAGTTATATATAGTAGCGTAAGCTTGATCTGCTATACTACTATAACTACTACTACTGCTAGTACTACTGAAAGAACTCATAAGGGCCTTAGTAGACTCCTCTTTTGATTCTTTAGCGCCTTTACCTTTCGACTTCTTCTTAGTCGATTTATTAGGTATAAGCTCAGGGTGCTTTATATAGCAATTTGCCTCTATATGGTTTGTTTTATTACAGTGACCATACTTCTTACTGCCTTTCGAATTCTTCCCCTTAAAAGCCCTATTAGCTTGTAAATCAGTAGAAGTATTTATTCTAGCCTCTTCTGATATAAGATCTCTTATTAAACCTTCTATATCGATAGAAGAAAGGTTATTAGAGATTTCTTCGTACTTCCTGGAAGTAAAAGAATTAAAAGAACTAGGTAAACCTTTAAATATAAGGCTAGCTAGTATAAGCTTTGGAATCTCACACTTGAGCTACTTTAAGTAGACTGAACTAGCTTGAATTACGCTAGTATACTCGTCTATATTCTTATAAGAGGAGTAGGTATTATCGATAATACGATTTATATGCCTACTGATCTCCTCTAGGCTAGTAGAACCGTAGGTAGCTATAATAGCTTCCTATAGGTCTTTTGCGCTAGTCTTATCCTTGAATCTATCGAGGTTTTCAAGTGATATAATCGACTTAATAGCGCCTAAAGCCTTCTTATTT
>FJUW01000068.1:101682-134646 GCA_900074885.1 Rhynchosporium graminicola
GAATCTCACACTTGAGCTGCTTTAGGTAGACTGAACTAGCTTGAATTACGCTAGTATACTCGTCTATATTCTTATAAGAGGAGTAGGTATTATCGATAATACGATTTATATGCCTACTGATCTCCTCTAGGCTAGTAGAACCGTAGGTAGCTATAATAGCTTCCTATAGGTCTTTTGCGCTAGTCTTATCCTTGAATCTATCGAGGTTTTCAAGTGATATAATCGACTTAATAGCGCCTAAAGCCTTCTTATTTGCACGCTCAAAATCAGCTAGTCTCTTATAGTATTTAATCGCTAGCTCAGGAGAGTAAGAAGTATAATCTATTCTCTTTTCGCCTTGCGCGTTAATACGTTCTTCTGAATTGAAGTAGAGAGCTCGGCTAGGCTTAGTCTTAGTACCGTCAATATAAGACATATAGCCATTTACCTCTAAATAGAGGCTAGCCGCATTAAGCCACTCTATATAGTTAGAGCGGCCTACTAGCTTATCTCCCTTGAAGGAAGATATGATTCCTTATAGGCAGTCTAATAGTACTAAGTACTAAGAGGTCTTAAAAGTACGAGTTTTACTCGTATAAGCTACTAAGTAGCTTGAAAAGATACTGATCTTGTCTTGCCCTTGAAAAAAGACAGTAGCTACACCGAGCTTGCTATCTTACCGAGTTTTTCGCTTAGTTAAAATCAATAGTAGTGTACGGCAACTACGTCTGTCGTATTTGCTATTGAATTGACCTTACTACTAGGCCCAGTTTTACCTCACAGCGCCTCAAGCACTACTATTAAGTAACCCTCTCTGAGGATAGCTTCTTATACTTAATAGTAGCCTATATTAGCCGACCTGTGATATATGTCAAGCTAAATAGCGATCAGAAGCTATATACTACTGCTTAACGAGGCCTAGCTTCTAAACTAAGTCGGCAGTAGCTACGGGCACCCCGGAATAAGATCTTGGCCTTCGTACCTAGGGTCACTAGGTCGTCTCTACTTCCAAAGGCTTCGAGAGGTTATAAGTTATGATTTCCATGAAACTTCGTCTTAGAGTCAAGGGCCACGAGTCTGATTCGCTATAGCTGTGTTAGTAGGGCTCAAAGGGGCTAGTTTACTAGCTCTAGGCGAAAGAGTCGTTGAAAACGACTAAGTAACGCCTAATCAGGAAGCTCCTTTGTCGGTAAGGAGTAACGGAAGCGAGTTTAGGCGAGATCGATCGAAGGAGGAAGCGTCTGATTGGCTGATTTCACTAAGTGAATTACTACTATGTGAAAATTGAAGATGGAAATCGGCTAAAAGTCAGAATAACAGAATAATAGGTGATCAATTTGACTTGCTTTACTTGCTTACTTACTTACTTGCTTACTTACTTACTTACTTGCTTACTTGCTTACTTGAAGAGAGCTAACTACAGGAGAGATTCTAGCTACTTATATAGCTATATGAGCTCTCTAGAATATTCTATACTACGTAATACAGAACTCCATAGAAGAAGATACGTATACCGTAGAATTATACTACGTCAGTAGTACGTCAGTAGAAACCTCTAGAAGTACGATATGCATACTAGAGAGTAGTAGAACTCTATCGAGAACCTTCATGGTAACTCTAATAGAGTATGCAGGGTACAGGCTATCAATAAGGTACAGGGTGTAGGTGCCAGGTACAATAAGGTACATGGGCAAGGTACTGAACCAGGTACTAAGACCATATACTGACAAGGTACAGGGTGTGTATGCTAATGCAGGCAAAACTGACCAAGGTAATGGTAAACTGACCAAGGTACTGGTTACAAATCCAACAAATTCGAATAATTAGATTAGTTCCTTCGAATTAAAGATACTTAAGCTATTATTAAGGAAATAGAAAAGGAACGCTATTAGTAGAGAAGATAGTACTTATCAGAATCGGCTACTTATCAGAGAATAGTACTAGATCTTATTCAGGGATAAGCTAATCTCTATTACTATATACCTTATACTCTAATTATCTACGAACCCGGCCTTAGGACTTAGTTATACGAAACGATAGAAAGAATTATTAAAGAAGCACGTGATTACTCCCTAATAGAACTATTATACTTACAGCTTACTATTACTAGAGAGTTCGATTAATTAATCTTACTAGTTATAATAGATAATATTAAGATAAAAGCACTTATCGATTTAGGAGCTATAAGACGCTTTATGAACCCGGCCTTTATTAAGAAATAGAATATTCCTACTACTATTAACCCGAAACTATACCGCCTTACCTTATTAGATAGAAAAGGCGCTAGATTAGATAGATAAGTCTATAGAAAGATAAGAGGAATAAAGATAGTTATTAATAGATACGAAGAAATATTCTACTTCGATATAGTACCTACTAGATGATATAATATCGTATTAGGAATATTATAGCTATATAATTATAATCCTAGTATAGACTAAGTAACTAAGAAAATTATATTTAGTAACTATAAATATAAATATAATTAACTAGCTAGTAAAAGAGAGGCTAGCGCTACCTTCTTAATAATAATACCGATAGACTCTAGCTAGTTAAGTCGAGTTCCTAGTTAGATAGAACTTAGGAATTATCCTAGTTAGATAGATAATATTTAGGAGTAGCTACTCGAACTATATAGAAAGTTCTCGAAATTATTCGAGGATCCGAAGGATATAAGAGCTCTATCTGATTATAAACCTTAGGATTATAAGATAAACTTTAAGGATAGATTTATACTTATTATAGAGAAACTTCGCTATTATAATTATAATACTATAAGGACGCTTAAGGAGTATCAGGAGTTAAGTATAAAGAAAGGATAGATTCGGAAATCTAAGTTACCTTACGCTATTAATATACTAGTAATTAAGAAAGTAGGAGATCCTAAAGGGAGACCTTACGGAGACTATCAGATAATTAATAGTAGAATTATAAGGGATATATACCCTTTACTAGATACTTAGTACTTATAGGATAAGCTAGCTAGAGTAAAGATATATACTAAGTTAAACTAATATAACGCGTTTAATTTAATCCGAATTAAGAAGGGATATAAGTAGAAGACTACTTTTATATTACCCTTAGGGCTATAGGAAAATATAGTAATACTATTCGGCTTAACTAATACTCTAGCTATATATTAAAAGCAGAATAATAATATTTTTAAGGGTTTTATTAGGAAATTCGCTATATACTACTTAGATAATATCTTAGTATACTCGGAGACTATTAAGGTATACTAAGGCTATATTACTTAAGTTATAGAAGTATTATATAAAGTAGATTCTAGATTAAAAATATCGAAATATGAATTCTTACTTAAGTAAGTTACTTTTCTAAAGTATATTATTCGCTTAGGAGAGATAAGTATTAACCTGAAGAAAATTAAAGCTATAAAGGAATAGGAATCTCTAAAGAATATTAAAGATATATAATTATAATTAAGCTTTACTAACTTTTACTAATAGTTTATTAGAAACTATTCTAAGATTACTAAACTACTTACGAGCTTAATAAGGAAGAGTATTCCTTTCACTTAGACTCGCTAGTATAAAGAAGCTTTTTAGAGAATTAAGAAAGAATTTACAAAGGAACTAATCCTATATAGTTTCAACGAAAAGAAAGAAAGTATAATAGAAATAGACGCCTCGGATACTTATACTAGCGCAGTATACCTATAGCGAGATAATAAAGAATAACTATACTTAGTTACTTACTTTTCAGAGAAAATATCTCTAGCTAAATAGAATTATAATAACTATAAGAGAGAACTTATAGCGATTATTAAAGCACTTAAATACTAGAAAATGTACTTATAAGAAGCTAAGTTCCTAGTTATCGTTTATACTAATCATATGAATCTTCGAACCTTTATAACTACTAAGGTCTTAGATAATTATCGATTAGCTCGATAGTTAGAGGAACTCGGATCTTTTAACTTAGTTATTAAGTATATATAAGGAAAAGATAATATATAAGTAGATACTCTAAGCAGATTACTAGGTTATAAGGATAATAAAGTCTATAATAAGACCGCCTTACTTAAATAGCTAGATAATAGAGATATAGTTACTAATATCTGACAAGCTACTACGATTAAGTAAGAAATCAAGAGACCTTAGTATAATACTTTAAAAGAGGCCTAGAAGAAGGATAGAATATCTCTAGATAAGACTAAGGAACTTATTATAAGGAATATAATTAAGAATAGTATTATACGAGTTAATAGGAAAGTTTAGCTTCCGCTGAGCTTAGTAGAAGTATATATTAAAGAATAGCACGAGCTTCCCGCGTATAGATATTAAGGGATACGAAGAACGTATATAAGGATTTCAAGAAACTACTAGTCGGAAGGACTCTGCTATATAGTTAAAGAAGTACTAGCTAACTATAATACTTATATTAGGAATAAGTCTTCCTAATATTCGCCTTATAAGTAGATAATTATAGTACTAATACTGCTAATATCTTAGAAATCGATATTATAGGACTTTATAGGGCTATTGCGGCTATCGAAGGACCTGGTTACAGGAGTTAGCTATAATATAATACTTATTATTATAGAAAGACTTACTAAGTATATAATCTTAGTACTAGTCTTATCTACTCTTATAGCCGAATACTTAGTATAAGTATACCTTAAGGAGGTAATCTCTAAGTATAAAGTACCTGAAGAAATCGTATTAGATCGAGATAAGTTATTTATATTAAATTTCTAGAATACTTTAATAAGGTTCCTAGGGACTAAATGAAAACTATTAATAGCTTTTATCACGGGTGAGTAACGCGTACGCAGATGGTCAAGTGTAGTATTCAAGAAGTTCGATACAGGAGAGAGTCAGGTTCTAGCCTGGCTCCGAGGGAAAACATGCGGGTGCCGCTAGGCTTAGTAAGCATAAGTATCGCCGGTGCTTAATCCTAGGGCTCGCCCCTTATATTACTCCCCTCCTCTCGCCTGTTTTCTAGCGGAGACTAATAGTAAATAGTCGTAGAACCCTCTTATAGTTAATAACCGCGTTCTATTACTAAACATTAGGCGTTCTAATTATTATTATCCGCTTTCTTTATTATAATCCCGCTATATTAAGCTAGCGCTCCGCTCCTATTATCGCTCGATCTAGCTATTATTATACTTCCTCCTATTATCGCTCGCTTCCTTTATTATTATCCTGTTGCATTAGGCTAGCGCTCCGCTCTTATTATCGCTCGATCCGGCTAAGATATTATAAAAGAAGAGACTTTCTACTTTTTCAGACTTTTCTTTATATAATAATAATAACTATAGTAAAGTAAGTCCCTCCTCCCTCTTTCTATTAAAAGAAATATTAAAATTCGCAAATTATATATTAAAAATCCCTTTATTACGCTATTAGGATCCGCGCTAAAACCAGCGGAATCAGATATCTCTTATAATTCACTATATCGCTTATGCCCTCTCGGGCTCTGATTATATCGACTAAGCTATAAGTACTATACTCTACCTATTCTCGGACGGAATCTTAATAAACTCAGTCGAATCGCTCCTGATCCTATATCTACTATAAGAATAAGAAGAAGAATTACGAGAACCTATAAGTTTTCCCCGGGTTCCGCGCGAAAATAGTTAGCTTACGTAATAGTCCTTAAATCTCTTATATCGCTTACTCTGTTTGGACCTGTTCCGCTGATATCGACGAGTAAGTATTATACTTCGCCTGTTTTTTATCGCCTTACGCTCTATATAGAAACAAGGCCTATACTAATCTTATTAAGGTATTAAAGGCCTAGAAAGCCCTTAAGCCCCTCTAATCCTCTAGTCTTCTCTCCGCGTAAGTTTATTTAGTCCCTATATATTTCTCGTTAATAACTAATGTTTTTTAGTCCCTTAGCCTCCGAGGTTACTACTTCTATTATTACTATTATCGCCTAATAGGGTTAAATATAAGTAATTATCGAACTCCGCTCGTTTTCCGTCGGCTTACCCTCTTTTAGTACTAGAGGAGTACCTCTAGCTCTTATTTTAGGACTCCGCCGAGCCTCTTAGGGACTCCGTAGGAAATATAGCAGAATACGTATCTTTTCCGTAGCGTTATCTTCTTAAGAAAAAGAAAATCTAAAATTAATCTTCTTTTTCTTTTTCCTTTAGCGAGCTAACTATATCGACTCGCACTTAAGACTTAAGTAGTTCTGCTATCGCTATATAGCTTTAGCCTCCTTTCTTATAGTCTTATGCTATCTTTATAGTAGCTACTTTCTGATAACTATCGCCTCCCTATTTAGATAGAGTATACCTCTTTCTATCTCTAACTTACGTAGCTCTTCCTTAAACTCTCGGAGACCTACGTATACATAGCTATCTCTAGAGTAGTTCCTTATTATAGCCTTATTATTAATATCTAGCGTTTCCTTCCGCTTCTAATATCGCGGAGCCCTTCCTTAAGCTTCCGGAGGCTAGCGCCTACGCAGCTATCTACCCCCGGAGTAGTCTTTCGTTAAGGCCCCCTTTATATTATTATCTTCCGGCGTCTTTATAGCGGCTATTATTATATAGCCGCTGCCTCTCTATTTAAGGTAGGATAAATCTCCTTCCGCTTCTAATATCGCGGAGCCTTTCCTTAAGCTTCCGGAGGCTAGCGCTTATATAGCTATCTACCCCCGGAGTAGTCTTTCGTTATAACTTCTCTTTATATTATCTACTTTAAGCGTCTTCTGTCTTCTGTCTCTAGCTTACCGGAGCGCTTCTTCAGAGTCCGGAGACTAGCGTATATATAGCTACTTCCGGAGTAGTTCTTCGTTATAGCCTACTTATACTATTATCTTTCGATATCTTTATAGTAGCTACTATTAAGTAGCTGCCGCCTTCCTATTTAAGGTAGGGTAAACCTCCTTCCTTTATCTTAGATATTATCGAAGGGTTCTTATTATCCGCGCGTTCTTAAGTAGCTACTAGCTAGCGATAGTCGCTCCTTATGTCTTTTAGGTATATATTCTACTTAAGCTATCGAATAGCTTCTATTATCCGATTATTCGTAGGCAGCGACCGACTGATTATTACCGCTTTCCTTGTTTATTCGGGAGTAGTCTATACCCTAGGCTACTCCTTACCTTTCTACTCTTATAAAAAATTTTCAGCTACCTTTCTGCTCTTATCTTATAAGTTCAAAGGATAAATTAGGCGTACTCTAGCTTAAGAATAGCGGAATCTATTAAGTCTTCGTTTTTTCTCGCGTTCCTAGAGCTTTTCTCTAAGTATCGTTAGTATCGATTCGGCTTCTATTACTCTTATATCTTTATTATCCTATTATTAATAATTTATCGAAGACTTCGTTCCTCGACTACGATTATTCGGACTCCGATATAAAAGCTATAGGAGCTAGTTATTTGATCGAACTTAATATTATAGGTAAGTAACGCGTACGTAGATAGTCAAGTATAGTATTTAAGAAGTTCGATATAAGAGAGAGTCAGGTTCTAGCCTGGCTCCGAGGGAAAATATGCGGGTGCCGCTAGGCTTAGTAAGCACAGGTATCGCCGGTGCTTAATCCTGGGGCTCGCCCCTTACAGCTTTCTATCCTCTAACTAATAGAGGAAATAAAAGAATAAACTAAGTAGTTAAAGTATACTTACGCTACTATATTAACTATTAATAAAACAATTAGGTAGAACTGCTACTATAAGCAGAGTTTAAATATAATAGCTCGACTACAGAAATAATAAAAGCTATACTATTCTTCGCAAATTATAGTTATAAACCTATCGCCTATAGAGAGCTTAATATCACTATTAAGGATAATAATATAGCTTATATCTAGGTCCGGAATATCTAGGACCTCTATAAGGAACTCGCAGAGGAACTCTAGTTTATAGTAGAGAAGAATACGTACTACTATAATAAGAATCGTAGTTAAGAGCTAACGCTATAAGAGAGGGATAAGGTTTACCTTCTATAGAAAAATATTAATATATAGAGACTAAGCGATAAGCTAGACTATAAGAAACTTAGATTATTTAAAATTAAACGTATTAAAGGACCTTTAAATTATAAACTCTAGCTACTAGCTATAATAAAGAAGATAATCCTAATATTCTATATATCCTTATTAGAAAAAGTACTACCGGGAGCACTACTAGCCTCGAAGATATATACTAAACTAGTTAACTTACTCGTAGAATACGATATAGAGGAACTACTAGACTATTAGTATAAATAAGGTATTATCAGATACCTAGTGAAATAGAAGAACTACTTATATTCGGAAAATATATAAGAACTTAAGTTAAGCTTTTACTACTTAGTATTACTAATTAATTTCTATCGATAAAACCTAGATCTACTTAGAAAGAATTAGCTAAGTTAAAAAGTAACTCTACTATCAGATCAGAAGGAAGTTCGAGGGGAAGGGAGGAAGGCGACCTTTCTGCGATAGCTAACTCGGTAGTAGAAAGAGGAAGCTAAGGAAGCTAATCGGAGTATTTATCTAGACGAGACTCGGGAGGAATAGAAGAACGCTTTACTTTCTTAAGCTACTAGAATCGATAAACCTCTTTTAAGGGAGGCTATATAGCTAGATACTCTAAGGTATTATAAGATCTTTTCGCTCGAATATACTCGGAATAATAAGTTAATTCCTTAAGATCTAGAAAATAATTTCGATATTATTTCTAGTAAAAGGAATAAGTCTCTGCTAGATAATTTGATTTTTTAATATATATTATAAGTATAATATACTCTTTTATCTTCTTATAATTAGAAAACGATATATTAGGAAAGGAAGTTGAAATCTAACTAATTATTAATATCTCTATCGGTATACTTAAGCGTAAGGATACGCTAAGATAGAAGGGGGATAGTATCACGAACCCGGTAAAGTTCTTAGTACTAGAACTATCTTAGCACTAGAATACTAATAGTACTTCTATATAGTACGTACTAAATGGGTTTTAGTACTAAAGAGAAAGTTAGTAGTATAGGAGAATAATACTAATATAGTTATAGTACAAATCAGCGACTAGTACTATAAGCCTACCTATATCGTAGTAATAATAATATTATAGTTATAAGTGATCTAGGATCACGTGATAGAGTCTAGCTTAGCGGGAGTCCAGAAAATAGAGTCGGACTCTATATAAGGGACTCCTTAAGTAGAAGACTCCTAATAGAGAAGAAGGTTCTATATAAGACTAGCACTTCTGCTATTAGATAGAAGCTTCGTGCTCAAATTCATATAGTAATTAATACTTGCTTATAACGTCTTAATTCTAATTAAGAACCGAACTTCTTATTTACTTTACTTTATAGCTAATACTAACCGACGAGCCTGTACACCGCGTACTAGTCAGAACCAGGAACGTTATAGTTAACCCGACTTATACTCTAAGATAACTCTATTAGGGCCTAGATAATACCCGGCGATATAGTAGTAGATAACTTTTTAGTTTTATAAGAGAAACTCCGATCGCTAAAGAAACAGAACGATATTCTAGATAACCTTATAGTTAAGTGCCGACGAATATTCAGCGAAGACCTTACTTAATACCCTCCGGAAGCTACTATAAGAGCACGACTCTACTAAGCTTATATATCCGAAGACTTTACCCTAAGTATAGAGAGAGATACTAGTCGATTAGTAGCTCCTAAAGAATTATTAATTCCTTACTAGGATAAAGGTAAATATATAATTCTACTAGAATACGAGGGCAGGAGCTAAAGAGAGCTTACTAAGTACTTATAAGCTTATAACCGAGTCTTCGACTACGATACTAAAAGGTACTTAACTAATCTTATTAAGATTAAATAAGTAGTAATACTACTCTATAAGGAACTAGCGAATACCTAGGAAAAGTTTAAGACGTATACTCTAGATACTCTTTATAAGATAACTTAAGAAAGTTATAAAGAGTTCCTAGCGAATCTCTAGCTACTCCTTATCTTACGAAGGGTAGCTAACTTATAGGCCCACGAGAACGCTCGCTAAAGGCTAGGTTAATTAATTAGGGAGTTCGTTAATTACCTAGAAGAGAAGAAAGAATAACTTGAACTCTTTACTAAGTATTAATTATAAGATATCTTATTTAATAAGATCCGCCTGGAGATTCGCTAGAAAATCGTCGAGAATAGTTAAGCCGATAGACTTTAGACCTAAGACTAAGTTATTTCTGCTATTACTCTTTTCTTTAAGAGACTTATACCCTATCTAGAGGTACTAATAGTAATAAAAGACAGAGGGAACCTGAAGAGCAGAAATATAAGGAGTTAAACGCGAAGAAAGACGACTCGTATAAGTACTAGTAAAGAACTAATGATCGACGAGATAAGAGCTAATAAAGATAATATTGCGAGGATATGGGTCTTAGCATGGATCAGGTGACTATAGTCACGTGCATGGTCCGTGCGGATATTCCTAGATAATATCTTCTGTCGACTCTCCATAGTAATTAGTACTACAATACAACTAATATTATTCAACTACTCTATGCCTTACTCTGAAGATTAACGTAACCTTACGATAGGTTATGAGCCCCGATAGCTAGAAGTAGAGTAGTACTCAAAGAAGCAGTAGTACTATGATTCTTAACAGTAAGCGTCGAACTGTTTCTTAGTACTA
Source organism: Rhynchosporium graminicola (assembly GCA_900074885.1). Taxonomy (NCBI): domain Eukaryota; kingdom Fungi; phylum Ascomycota; class Leotiomycetes; order Helotiales; family Ploettnerulaceae; genus Rhynchosporium; species Rhynchosporium graminicola. The sequence continues at coordinate 112,245 of FJUW01000068.1, forward strand.
AAAGGGTAGAGATTCAAGTTACGAGCTTCCGATCAAGGTATAATATACGCGTATAGTCAGTTAAACTAGCGCGTCTTTCTATAGTAAATATAGTCGCGCAGAGTGCCAGTGGAGAGAGTTCTTCAGCGATCATACCTACGCTATCATTAGAAGAAGTCGAAGAAGTGTACTCCAATAACTCTAGCTCTATTAAAGAGACACTATAATCAAGCCGTATAGTACTCAATAGTCGTACTCGTATAGCAGTCAAAGTCGACGATTCCGAAATTATCGCATCTCGAGGTGCAGAGTTTTCCGCGCTAGCGCCGGAAGCTACTACCTAAGTCCCTAGGACTTAAAATATACCCGATTTACCCCCTACAGACGCTAATTCGACGTCCCAAGACTATCCAGAGGATCCGGAAGACCCGGAATCGGAACCTATTACTGCGACTACACTAGAAGAGCTATATAAACGTAAGAAGATAAGTAGCTCTACGTCTTTGAACTTAGCAGACAGCTATAAGCTTAAGGGAGGAGAGAACTACACGGAATAGAGAGATAAGATACTAAATATTACTAAAACTAATAGAATCAGCAAGTTTCTTAACGTTAAATCTCGTGACTACGTGCCTAAAGAGGTAGACGAATAAGACGACGAGGTCGACTATAAAGCCCTTAAGAAGTAGCAAGATTAGGAGTCTAAAGAGAGTTAAATAAAGCTAGCAATCACGCTGAATTATAAGGCCGGACCTCTCGCGCATATAACTAGTAAAACCACTATATTAGATATATGGGAGGCCTTATAGGCGTAGTACGAAGGAGGTAGCAATATACTAGTATATAACGCTATATAAGATTATATTAAGCTCTAGTATAACGATTTCAACTCCTTAGAGAAGTTTATTATCGCTTTTAAGCTCTTAATTATCAAATTAGAGACTTTAATAATAGCTCTACCTCTAGTATAGTATCTAATTATATTTATTACCGCAGTTTCAGAGAAGTAGCCTATATAGGCTAAAAGATAACGTTCTCTCTTAAGAGTTTCTTCTAGTAATAACCTAGACACGACCGAGAAAGCTAAATTAAGAGTGACTTTAATTAGTTTGATCGAAGATATTACTAACGAGGCAAGAGCGAGTGACTCTACTGGAAAGATAGCAGGTCAAGCTCTATACGGCAATAAGTCTATACCTAAGAAAGGAAGCGGCGGAGGAGCTACTAAGCCGGCTAGCAAGGATACTAGGCCGACTTATAAGCACTACAAATAGATATCGCTAAAGTATACTCCAGAGAACCATTTTATTATTAATAAACAGAAGAAGAAGGAGTTTAAGGAGAAGTCTAGAAAGAAGTGGATCCCGCATACCGAATAGCTAAAGAAGAAAGAGGGAGAGAGTAAGACTAATAAGACTAATAAGAAGAAGACTAGTAGTAGAAAGAAGAAGGATAACGATTCCGACGATGGTAGCATCTTCGGCGCAGCCCTTTTACCGTGTTTCCCTACTATTACGGCTTCTATAGCTATGTTCTCTTACTATAATAAGTCACGATAGCTCTTCGACACCGGCGCTACGGAGCATATATCCAACGACCTTTCTAAATTTACCTTATATACGCTAAAAAACGACTTACCCTATATACTTACTATTAATAAGCCGTTACGCCCTACCGGGATTAGAAGTTATACGATTAAGGCGATAAAGACCGACAGTATAATACGTACATTAGAGTACTATAATATACTATATATCCCGCAGTCTCTAGTCTACTTATACTCCGGTTCTAAATTAAATAAATTAGGAGGTTATTTGCGTAGTTCTGTTCTCTATATATCTAAGGAGAAGGAGATCTATATAATTAATAAGAATCTATTTATTATTAAAGAAGAGACGACCTCCAGCGCAGAGTACGCTAGCTTTCCGGGTTTGAGCTTACCTGCAGCAGTAGAGCAAGCTACAGTCGATATAGAGCTTTAGCACAGACGTATATATCACGCTAGCTTTAACGTAGTACGACGCACTTAATCTATAGTTACTAGTATGAAGTTTACAGAGCTTAAGACTAGTAGAACTCGCCTTTACGTACTATATAAGAAAGGCCGACCTATTCGGAAGGTTAATAAGGTATCGGCACGTGCACGACCTACTAGATCGATAGATAAAATCCATGTAGATATAATACACCTTAAACCTAAGGGTCTAAATAGTTACTCTTACGCCTCTATCTTCTCATGCGCCTATTCGACTGGAAAGTAGGCCTTTACTTACGCTAAGAAGTCGGATATATACCTAGCTAATCAAAAGCTAATTAAGTTAGCTAAAATATAGTATCACCGTAAAATTAAGGTATAGAGATATGACGGGGGCAAGGAGTACTCTCCCTCTCAGATGAAGGAGCTTACTGATTACCTTAGAATACTACTGGAGGAGTCTACTCCGTATACTCTAGAGCAAGATAGAAGAGCTAAACGCTCTATACGTACGATTATCGAGAAAGTACGTATAGTTATAGTAGATCAGAATATACCTGACTACATATAGCCGGAAATTCTACTTACCTATATTCATATCGCTAACTTTACCTCTACTTCTAGAGTAGAAGGGAAGACTCCTTTTAAGTGCTTCTGGGACGATATTGAACTAGAGGTGAACTATACTCCCTCTATTAAGTATCTCCGTATATTAAGATATCCTATCTTCATACTAATTAATAAGGAGAAGAGAGTCCAGAGCTATAAGGTAGCTCCTAGAGCTGAAAAGGGTATTCTAGTAGGATTTGAAGGTTATAATATCTATAGATACCTAGTCAATAGAAAGGTAGTTCGTACCTCTTATCTACGATTTGATAAAGACAGTTTAGTCATAGAACCTCACGAAGAAGACGCTATAATAGTACCTTAAACTAGGGGTGATGATTCTATCGATACTTTAAGTCAAAATCAAGACGTCGAGGTTACTAGCGCTACTAATCCTGATACAGGTATCATAAGCTAAGACGAGGATTCCGAAGTCGAAATCGATAGTACGGAAGATACCGAGTCTATAGTTAAGGACGAAGTTCCAGCACTAGAGGTCGATATTCCGGAGCAAATTACTATATAAAAGAAGCGTAGTAGGCCTCCTGGATCTAAGAACTATATGCCGGAGTACGTCCCTAGGGCTACACGCTCTGGCCGTAATAATCCGAATCCGACTCTAATTTCGACGCCTGAGGTAACCCCGGAACCAAATAATAGCTACTCCTATGCTATCTCTCTATTGGAAGAAGTACTAGAGAGTACTAGTTAGTATCGACTCACCTTTTATACAGCTCAAGAAGAGTCTCTATTCTTAGATAATCCGACTACTTTAGATCAGGCTATAAAGAGAGCTAATTAGCCAGAATAGAAGAAGGCGATTATTAAGGAATACCGATCTCTTAAAGAGAAGTCGACTTAGAAGACTATAAGTCGCTCTGATATACTAAAAGGGTGCAGAGTACTAGGTTCTCGTTTAGTTTTCAAGACTAAGAGAGATATAGACAGCAAAATCGACAAATATAAGGTCAGATTTATAGTCTAAGGTTATACGTAACGATTTAGTCACGATTATAATTAGACGTATACCGGAGTCTATAAATCTTCTACTTGGAAGATAGGCTTAGCAGTTGCAGCAGAGTACGACTTAGAAGTCGAACAGTTTGATATAGTAACGGCATTCTTATATAGTAAAGCCGATACCTAGATATACGTTAAATTGCCGCTATTTTATAGACAATTTAGGCGTAGACTTATAGACGATAAATATATACTCTTACTAAAGGCTCTATACGGTCTGAAGTAGTCTCCACGTCTCTAGTAAGAGACCTTACGCAAGGAGTTCGGTATTATCGACTTTATACCTTTATAAACTGATAATTGCGTGTATATTAACTAAGAAACCAGAATAATTATCGTTACCTATATCGACGATTTTCTAGTTATCTTAAAGGCTGGAATAGCTCTTGAAGAGCTTAAGAAGAAGATTCTTACTATATTCGATATTCTACTAGCTAGACTAGCTAAATACTTCCTTGGCGTTAGAATTATACGTGACAGAGAGAAGAAGACGATTTCTCTTTGCTAAGATGCGTATATCGATAAGATATTAGATCGATTTAGAATAACTAACTGCAAGAGCGCCGATACGCCTTTTACTACTAGTTCAGAGGTTTCTATAGTCAAATTCAAGGGAGTAGCTACTCTATAAGAAATTAAGCTATATTAACAGCTTTGCGGTAGTTTACAGTACCTAGCTTATACTCGCTGGGATATACTATACTACTACTCTATACTATTATAATTTCTAACAAATCTATCACCTTAACACCTTACGAGCGCTAAGAGAGTACTTGCGTACTTATAAGGTGCGAAGTATTACGCTACGACTTACAGAGGAGACGTTACCGATAGAGAGAAGATGAAATTAAGAGGTTTCTGCGACTCTGATTAGGCTGGTAACTGAATTAATAGAGTGTCATATACCGGAGTCTATTTCTTCCTTACAGGAGGTGTTTTCTCAGCTATTTCAAAGCGACAGACTACTATAGCTCTTACCTCTACGGAAGCAGAGTATATAGCTATGTGCGCCTTTGCTAGAGAAGCTTTATAGATACGTCAAGTACTAAAGGAGCTAAGCTATAATAAGCTAGACTCTAGAAGTATAGAGATATAATGCGATAATCAGGGAGCGTTATCTCTATCAGAGAACCCTGAATTACACTAGCGTACTAAGCATATCGATATTAAATTCTACTACTTTCGCCAGGAGGTCGCTAGAGGTTATTTAGACCCTTAGTATATACCCTTAAAAGAGAACGCGGCAGATAGTTTCACTAAACTACTTGGCCTATAAGACCTTAAGGCCTTTATAGCAATACTGAATATAACTGTTTTACACCTAGAATAAGGGGTATAGATATCAATCGGGAAAGCAGACTATCTTAAAGGAATTACAGAACCTAGGGTTTATCTAGTTCACGTGATATCGAGGCATAGTTCTAGTCTCTAGGGGTATCACTATACGTACGCATACGACAGTATAATCGACTAATTACAGGAAATTAGATCACTTATACCTATAGAAGTTACCGACTTTATAGTATCTCTACAGAGGGGTATATTGCGAGGATATAGGTCTTAGCATGGATCAGGTGACTATAGTCACGTGCATAGTCCGTGCGGATATTCCTAGATAATATCTTCTGTCGACTCTCTATAGTAATTAGTACTGCAATGCAACTAACATCATTCAACTACTCTATGCCTTACTCTGAAGATCAACGTAACCTTGCGATAGATAAGAAGAGAGAAGAGATCTAAATAATATACTTATTAAGGATCGGCCGATAAGATAGGATATCTCTAAGGTTTAGTACTACTCCTATAATAAACATAAATATATCTCTCCGAACTATCTAAAATCAAATACTAGAGATACTAAAGATAAACGCTAAGGAAAGCTATAACTTATAGTATCTTCTATATCCGGGCTAGGTTCACTAGATAATAAGATAGAAATCTAAATAAAGATTCTATCCTAGAGTAAATAGAAATTAATAATTACTCTTATTAAAAGTAAAGCAGAAGATAACTTTATATTAAGACTAGTTTCTAAAGAATATAAGCTTGAACTTACTAGTAAAAGACTAAGGACTTTCTAGATACTTTCACGGAATAAAAGCGTTATCTTTAGTACTATAGTCGCCTAGGTAGAGATAGCCGATTCGATTAGATAGACTAGAGTCGATACTCTTTAGCTAAGAGTTATTAATATACTAGGTATAGACCTGATATTAGGATAACTATAGTTAGAGGATATAGATCCTTAGATAAGCTTTAAGAATAAGTAATAGAGGTTTCCTTATAAATTAAAGGATTCAGATAACTTTAATATTATAGCACCTCGAGCTTTTATAACTTTTATTAATAAATAGAGATCTCCTGTATATACTATAATACCCAACTTACGTACGATACGCCAGATAGATACCGGCGATACGCTTACTATTCCCTCCGCATATAGTGACTTTAAGGACGTGTTCTCTAAGGAGAAAGGAAGCGAGCTACCCCTATTAGAGGGCTATTAATACGCTATCGAGTTAGAACTAGGATTAAAGATACCTTATTCTCTAATTTATAACCTCTCTAAGAAAGAACTAGAGGTTCTCTGGGAATACCTTAACTTATCAGAAGCGAAAGGTTAGATAAGGAGAAGTAAGAGTCCTGCAGGTATACCTATTCTTTTTATACTTAAGAAAGATAATAGCTTTCGATTATATATTAACTACCGAGCGCTAAATAAAATTACAATTAAGGATTAGTACCCTCTGCTATTAATTAGCGAAACGCTAAATAAGCTCCGGGATACTAGAGTATTTACTAAACTAGACTTATAAAACGCTTACTACTATATCCGAATTCGCTAAGGTAATAAATAGAAGATTATATTTCGTACTTGATATAAGTATTATAAGTATTAAGTTATACTATTTAGATTATTAAACGCACTAGCGACTTTCCAGGTATTTATTAATAATACGCTAGCGGGACTTATGGATATTACTTATATTATATACCTTAATAATATCCTGATCTACTCTGCAGACTTATTATAATATAAATAATATATTCGCTAAGTACTAGAGAGACTTCGGTATATAAACCTCTTTATTAAGTTATTAAAATGCTCCTTTAATACTAAAAGTATAGAGTTTCTAGGATATATTATCTCCTTAGCTAGCGTTTTAATAGATATAAGCCGGATAGATACTATTAGGGAATAGCTAGAGCCTGAAAGTATTAGAGACGTATAAGTCTTTATTAGTTTTATAAACTTCTATAAGCGATTTATCATAAGGTTCTTAGCGATTACCCGACTCTTAATAAGTTTAATAAGTAATAAGAAGAAAAAGTAACTTACTCCTGTTTTCAGATAGAGTGCTATAGAAAGGGAAGCTTTTAACGCGTTAAAGGATACGTTTACTATAGTACCTTTTCTTATGCACTTCGATCTACTGAAGCCGAGAAAGCTAGAGACTAATACTTCTAGGTTTACTATCGCGGGAATTCTCTCTTAGACTAGAGAGTAGCCGGCGAAAGAAAGGGAAAAGGCTATCTAGTACCCTATCGCGTTCTTTAGCAAAAAGCCAGAGATTACTAAGCTGAATTATAAAGTATATAATTAAGAACTCCTTATAATTATTAAGTATTTTATATACTAGAGGTATTACCTTAAAAGTAGTATAGCCCTAGTTAAGGTATTAATAGACTATAGTAACTTTCGTTACTTTATAACTATAATAGTATTAAGCCGGTGATAAGCTAGATAAGCTCTAGAGCTATCTAAGTATAACTTTATATTAAGTTATAAATAAGGGAAAAACAATTATACTAATAGACTTTTAAGAAGGCTTAACTATAAGCCGGCGAAAGATAAGGAAAATATTATACTCTCTACTTTATAAAATAAGCTACGAAGTATAATTAAAGATAAGTTAATCTGCGTACCTAGTAAAGCTAGCGATACGATAGAGAGTAACCGGCGTCCGAATAATAGTATATTATACCGGTTAACTCAGATTCTATAACTTACTAATAATACTTCTTCAAAAGGAGTATCGATCGAGGCTATAGATATAACCTCTATACTTAACTAGCGATATATGCCTATAAAGCTTAATAGTTCATAGAACTTATTTAGAAGTCTGGATACCCTCTTAAGAAGCGCTAGCGAGAAGCCGGGCGCTAGCTAGTATAGCTATAGATATATTATATTACGGTTTTTCATAATAAGAGTTATAAGAACCGAAATAGTAAACCCTAAATCAAACTTATTTCTCTTAACGCTTATAAAGCTATAGAAAAGGGACGCCTTTACTATTAAGAAGTTAGCTAGATTATAGAAAACCGAGGATATAGATTAGAGTATTAATAGTAAAGGACTACTTAGATACTAGCGAAAGGCTTATGTTCCGCTGGATAAAGCTATCTATAGTGAAATCATGAAGATATACTATAATAATCTAACTATAGGCTATTTTAGTTAAGATAAGACGCTGAAGCTTATCTAGTGAAAGTACTATTAGTAAAGGATAAAGCTAGATATTAAAGAATATATTAGAAGCTACGATATTTATTAAATAATAAAAGTAAGAAGAATAAGAATAGCCGGTAAGATATAAGCGCCTAGCTAGCTAAGTAAGCTATTGAAGTCTATAACTATAGACTTTATTACAGATCTGCCACCTTATAAAGGGAGCTCTTCAGGGAGAATCTCCGATAGCTTACTAGTGATTATCAATAGGTATATAAAAGATATTAAATATATACCTTATCTGAAGATAATTGATACGCTAGCTTTAGCTCGGCTATTTATCGACTATTAATTTAAGTACTACGGATTACCTGCGGTTATTATTACTAATAGAGGTTCTATCTTTATTTCTAAGTTCTAGTAAGAGGTATACTTCTACCTCCGAATAATAAGAGGTCTTTCGATAGCGTTTTACTTATAAACTAATAAGTAAACGGAATAATAAAACTAAGCTATAGAAGTATAGCTATAGTGTTTCGTATACTATCTTTAAGATAATTAGGTAGACCTATTACTAATAGTGAAGTTTATATATATAAACGCATATTATAAAGCTATTAGAATAAGTCCAAATGAAGCTAAGTATAGAATTACACTAGATACTCACTAGGGTATCGAGGACGATCCTATAAGAGGGGAGATACCTACTGCTAAAGAAAGAGTAGAAGAAGTAATTAAGAAACGCTAAGAGCTAGAGAATAGCTAGCGAAGAACTAAAGAAACCCAGGCGAAATAGTATAATAAGAACTATTAATTAGTTGAATTCAAAGTAGATTAATAAGTCCTACTCTTAGTAAAGAATATCAAAACTATTCGATCGAGTAAGAAGCTAGACTACTAATTTCTAGGCTTATTTAAGATTAGCGAAAGAATTAGAAAGTAAGTATATTAATTAGATTTACCTTCTAAGTATAATCAGCTATATAATATCTTCTATATCTTACTAGAACTATACTAGTAAAGGCCCGGCGAGTTATTAGAGGTTATCTAACCTTACCTTATCAACGGCGAAGAATCATAGGAGGTCGATTCCTTACTAGACTAGTAAGTAGTTAGAGAGAGAGAATAATTCCTAGTAAGATAGAAGTGGTTTACTTTCGCTTATAATTCTTAAGAGCTAAAAGAAAACCTCTAGGGACTCTAGAACGAAATTAAAGCTTTGAAAAATCAAAACGCTATAGAAAGACTAGCGAAACGCTAGCGAAAGTGAAATAATACTTATAAAGGGATATATACCTTTCTGTTTTTTCCTATAGGGTTTTATAGTTTTAAAAGTATATTAGAGATTATAAATCTAATAGAGGTCCTAGGGAAAAAAGAGGTTTTATTATCTATACGGATCGCTAGTAATCTAGCTCTCGCTAGATAAACTCCGAGATATCGCTAAAGAAAGTTTACTTAGTAACCTCCTGAGTAATAGTATCTATAACTATATTAGTGACCTTCTCCCTAATATCCTCTAGCTGCATATCTAATAAAGCTACCTATAGAAAGAATCTAGTATAAATAGTACGGAAGTCCTTCGCTGAAGATTAGTAGAGAACTCGCCGGAGAGATTAATTCATACTATACGGAGACTACGAATTTCCTCGAGGAGAGTAGTATTTATAATATTAATAGTAGTAGTAACTTTAGCTGCAGAGTTCAGCGTAAACCCGGACGCCTCGGCGATCGCTAACGTAATACTAGAGGATAGCTTAGTATTAGAATCGATAACTAGCTTCTAAGGAGATTTGATAGCTGCGGTATTATTAACTTTAGAAGTATAATTAGCTTACTTCTTCTCTGTATTAAAGCGTGCCTAGGTAATCTTCAACTCTTATTTAGTACTCTCGCCTTTTACTAATTCCGAAGCTATATCTTATAGTTAGCTAAGAATACTTATTAAGATAGCTAGAACCTCGCTAGCTATTAGCTAAGTATTCGCTAGAGAGAGGAAATTTATATTTATATCCTCGTAAGATTTACCTTTCTTAATATAGTCTATATACTTACTAGTAATAGAGCTAGGAGCTAAGGTATACTTTAAGTCAGGGAATAAAGTATACTCGCTAGCGTATCGCAAGTAAGTCTCCGGACGCGGTATCTCCTCGTTTACTTTAGTATAAGCCTTCGACTTTATCTGCGTATTCTTTCGACTAGTATAAATAGTATTATTATAATAAGCAGAAGGGCTATTATCTTAGCTAGGCTCGCCTTTAGTATTCTTATTATCGTCTTCGGCTCGCTAGCGCTTAGTCGATAACCCGCTAGCGACTGCGGTTTTTCCTTATTAATAGGAGTAAAAGTATTACCCGAAGGAAGAGTATCTTTAAGCGAACTACTAGCGGCGCGCTTACGAGGGTTCTTTCTAGGTACTAGAAGGTTAAGTTAGTATTACCTAATACTCTATATTTATAACTTACGTATAGTTACTATTATTATCGTTAGTTACTTAAGAAGAAGGGAGAGAAGAGAGAAGGTTAAGAGTTATATAGAGGAGTTACCTAGCGCTATACCCCGTATTCTAGCCTTACTAATAATAAAGAAGAATCAGAATAAAGATAAATCCTGAAAGGAATACCTTACTAGCGCCTCGCTAAAGTATCGCTAGCTAGGGTATTTTGATTCCTTTACTTCTAGGATAGAAGTGTTTAAGAGGGGAGATATTATAATAGGTCTATACGCCTAGTACCTCCTACTCCTGTATTTCAGAATTAGAGAGGAAGGAAGAACCTTCTCTCCTTAGTAATTAGTTTCTGTATTAACCAGATTATTACTAGTGAACCTCTAGCGACTATTCTACTATTCCATTATGCCTATTTACCTCAGCGTACCAAGTGATCATTACACCTCCCTAGGTTTACCCATAATTCGTTAGTCTATAAAATCTATCTCTACTGCTCCTAGGTATAAATAATATGCTCTCGAGCGAATTCGAGTCTAGTATCTTTCTGTTTCTAAGTAAGAGGATATGTGACGATAGCTTACCTGAATGTCACATGAGGAGAAGGATAGGTACCGGGGCCTAAGTTCACAGGTATCATAAGTATCCCGGTATAACTAGTATCCGACTCGGTATAGTATCGGACTAGTACTAGTATATATATATAAGGTGCCTTATACTCTATCTCTCTTCTTTTTCCTTCCTTATCTTTTTATTTCCTTAGTAGTAGACTATATAAGATCGCTCTTAGCCTCCCTACTTGTTTTATCCTTGCTCGTATAGCGCCTTGAGTCTTGTGTCGTTACAGGATATTTCTTAAGAGCAGTTCGGCTTGTAAACCCCTTAGTTTTAAAAGCAGTTTAAATCGCGTAGATAGAGTAATTCTACCCTAGAATCGAAGGTATATCTTTCCAAGGAGTATAGCGATTCTCCTTTGAAGCATAAACCTACTCGATAAGCTGCTTTCTTTTAGAAGCTCTAAGAAGAGGCTTTCGACCTGAATTTGTCTTTTAAGGAGTAATTCGGTAGGTAATTACGTATTAAACCTAACCCGGAGTCAGGTTCAATAATAAGGCAATATTTTCCTTCGACTAGCCGGCAATTAGATAGAGAGTTTGGACCTTTAAGCGTTAATCCCGTATACAGTTTCGGGATGGAGTTTTCGGTATAAGTACCTTATATTCAGAGGTAGAAAAATCAAGTGATAATTATAATATACAGAATAATGAAAATTAAAAAGATTTAAGTATGAATAGTTAGGGAGAGTTTTCAGAAGTTATAAAGCAGTATAAGAGCGATATATATTAACTAGATGAAAGATAAGGCGCACTGGCCCTAACCGAAACTACTAGAACCACTCCAAATGACAGGGTAGGGGTTTATTTCCCCTAACTACCAAGTATGCATTTATCCACCTATACTCTAATAAAAAAAAAGTAACAAGACTAAACGAAATCCCATCAATGTGTCTCACGGACTATCACCTCACAGTACTCCTACACCTCGCTCGACCGACAAAAGCCCATCCACTTAATCATACTCATATATAAAATCCGCATTATAATCCACGGGTGGACTTTGACATTCACTGCCTCGTACACTCCGCTCTCCGCTTCCCACCTTATCTATCTCATCTACATCGCCTATATTCATGAGTAAAGGATAAAGTTCATGCGACTGTCTGCCTCTCCGACAAATATACCCCATAGAAGTATGCATGATATCTGAATTTTTCCTATAAAGCTTTATTCACTCTAAGAGATAGTTAGGGTTATCAGGATTATTTGCTTTAAACGCTAATGCTTCAGCACTATTACTTCGTACAGGCTCCTTTAAATGTAGATTCGGCGTCCGTGCGCACTCTATCATCAAGAAAGCAACACAATGCAGCTTTAGAGAGGACTATTTCATGCTAGATATTCGCCTTTCGAATAGAACTCTCTACACATGCCAATTTTCAGCGTTCTGATCAATATGAGAACTGCTACAGGACGCCGTTTTTCACAGGTATATACAGGGATATTAGTTTTACGTTTTTTAAGCCAAGTACGAAGTATAGCTTTTTTCGAAAAGCTTATCCATCTCTGCCCGACCCCTGAGAATGGAATCGATTGAAAGGTCATGAGGCTATAAGGCGTGTGACACCTGTCTATAAGCCATACCTAATCCGGGAAAGAAGAGCGGCCGTATGCACGTCTCTCCTCGCGAGCCTACATCTGAGCGAGCCAATCATATAATCAGCGCTTTCCCGAGTCGTAGTTGATGAATTCTATCTAGTACCTTTAATTTTCCATTCTCTCAGCCAGACGATCGAGACCTATTCCGGAACTAACGACAGATTCTGAGAGATAGTGCGCGAAGGGGATCTATCGCGGGATCTATTCAGCTCAACAGTTGGTTAAAATAACTGAATTTCTAAACAGATTCAATAACCAATTTCATGCAGCTGTGGTCTCGAGACCGTTTTTGACGCTTTTTATTTCTTCTTACAAAGATAAAACAAAGCAGTTCTCAAGCACGGTCACTATGGATCCAACCTAGCTTTGTTTCTTACTTACAAACTCTCCCCTCTTCCACGCTATCGTGATTTCGTAGGAATGATCAAGGCCGTGGCAGCATAGGCATTTGTCATTGATATTAGTGATGGGTTCTGTTGCATCTGGCTGTATTATTGTGAGGTTGGTTATATGACTTGCCAAATCGTGTTGGGGGGGGGCGGTAGATAAATGCGGTCGCTTGAGTGAGAGAGAGCCTTCGCCCCTCCAATATTAATTACATGCTTAACTTAATTACATGCTTAACTTATTTCAAACCTACTGTCTTAGGACAGTATCTCAAGCTGGTGCGCGAAAGACAGCCATATGGTCTGGCCGCTTAGGTTTTACATCTGACGCGCATACTTTTCACTCCAGAGTCTCGCTGACCTCACTCATAGACCGTGGAAAGGAGTTCAAACTATAGCATTTTTGAAAAGAACTTCAATAACTCTCAGTCTATCATGGTGCTGCTAAAGGATGAGCTTAAAATCGGGAACTTGCACCGGGTGCAGTGGCGACAAGGTGGCCACGGAGATGTGTGGCCAGCCCATCTCATCAAAGTCTAAAGTGACGTTCTGTGAATACTGAATTTGGGTAGCCTCCAGTTTCACAATTTTGCTCGGGGGTATCTTCATGTCCAGCTCCAATATGAAAGAAGGGGAAACCACTATCTTGCCAGCTGCTTTTTCCTCTTTCCGCGCTTCAGACTCCAGGATCACTTTGCTTTTCTTGTCCCCCGAGAAATCGCCTTCCGGTAGCAGAACATCGTATTCAACAGTTGAAATCCAATATTCACATCCGACACGGACTCCGTTGGCATTGGGGCCTGGATTTTGCTGGCGACCATTAGGTCCGTCAAGTTCACCTGATCCGGCCAAGAAAGCAATGTTTGCAGTGCCACCGCCGGGAATCCCAGATACCGAAGGGTCGGAGTGGATGAAGAAGTAATGGTGTTCCTTGATTGTTTTCTTTGTGCTGTTTTTGTTGAATTCTTCCAGCATCCGATTTGGATCCAGCATAAGAGGCTCATTGAGTACACCGCCGCTCTTGATCTCTCGGGGAATACGCAGTTCATAGCTCCTGCTGAAGTTCAGCTGAGGAAAAAAGTCTGCAAATGTCACAAGATCTTCCGGACTACCCATGGGGAATGGTAAGACTGAGATTGGTCTGATCTCTGGGCTACCAGGTTTGGGGGTTTTCATGTCTGGTTCAAACCCTTGGCAGTTGATGACAGTTCCGTGGGGTATGGACGCGAGGCGTGAGATCGTACCTTTCGGAACACCAGGTCTTACAACGGTAGGTGGGGTTCTGAGGAACATTCCGGACTCAAAGTGGATTGGAATCCCTCCATCCGCGCGGTCAGCGCGTCCTGTGTCCGCATCAAGCATGTCCTTGACAGTCTGCATGTACGGGACAGCCTTCAATATGATGTCTGGTTGCCTTCCCAAGCCTCGGTTGTGTACGTCACCAATATCCTCCAAGAATTGCGTGGTCTCTTCGGTCACGTTGTACTCCAGAACGTTATTCCTTCTGATGTTTCCATAGGATGGCCGGAAAATCATGTTCAAGCCAGCACCGTGGAAATCCCCCTTTAGCTTCGCAAGGATATTGAGCTCCCCAGGGTCTGGACGAGGCTGAGGGGGGTCTGAATGAAGGTCATGGCCAGCAGTCACACTCAGTGTTGCGGAATATTCGAGGTCGTTATTCGCGTCGCCTTTGATATTGGGTCTTGGTGAGGTGAGACCGTCAACTTCGGTTATCTTGAAGGAGGTTGGAACACTCAAAAAATTGGAGAAACCATTGACAATTTCTTGCAGCTGAGAGGGCTCGGTGAGACCCTCAGCATTGACTCCCGTCTGTGAAGTATTGGTGGTCTTGTTCATTTTGACTGTTATTCTTTCGGAGATTTTGATCCAAGAATGGAATTGAAGTTGGAAGTGTGGGAAAAATCTCGAGAATGAGCAGATAATCAGAACCATCTAAGATATTCAAAACCCGATACTGATACGTTATATACTGGCTTCAGGTCCCCCTTGTTACCGGAAGTGGACTCAAGTGCAGGGCTTAGACTAAGTTCAAATTTCGAACCGACGACTGTGTCTACAAGATGCTGCGATACTATGCAGATCATCTAACCTCGATCCCGTGCATGAGTCAATAACAACCGAGTCATTTTTTTTATCATATCTTCCATGTTGATCATATCTGTCATGTTGCACAAAGCATTCCAAGAAAAGAGGGGTCGTGGCTTCGGGCATCAAGCTGAATTACAGATACGGTCAGCGCATGCATACTAAACTTTTCTTTTTACAATTTCTTTTTTTATATTTTTGATTCTCAACAAATTATCACGCAGTAGCTCTTACAGAAGGTACACGTTAGCTTAGCTCTCGGAAACTAGGACGTTGGTCCGAAACTCCATCTTAGACTTCTTTATTTGAACGACATCTGTATGATCAAGCGAATAACTACACGACTAGGGCAATGTGTGTCTACTACCTTTCAGGTGAGGTAGACAGATTTGCATTTATCACACTATCCTCGTAGAAGCTTAGAATCAAGGTTCGTAGACCGAAAATATTGTCTTACTTGTTTGTTGTGACACTGCATAGATCGTCGTTGCATGCAACACAGCTTGAAATCGACATTATTCTCTAACTTGTTATTGCAAACACGGCATACAATTGATGATAATGATAGCCATCATTTCGTTCAGGTGACCTGCTGAAAGCCTATCACTAGAGCAATCCGAATGTTTTAAGCTAGGGTTACAATCTATTTATATACAAGTACATGTCCTACATATCCACAGCGCCTTTAGTAGATATCTACACCGCATAGATCGTCCTTAGGTGTAACACAGCATGAAACCGATATTATTATCTTACTTGTTATGATAAACACGGCATGCATCTGCTGATGATGACAGTTGTTATTTTCGTCCTAGTGACAGGCTGAAAGCGTATTACCAGAGTCTTCCGAAAGTGCTAGCTGGGACTTCAATCTATTTATGTACATGTATATTTCCAAGGTGCCTTCAACAAAGAATATACATTGCAAAGATCGAGCTTCCGTTCAGCACATGCTTGAAACCTGCATTTGTACACCGACATTATGATTTCACTAGTGTTTAGTAAAGAAGAATTCGTGCAGACTGCAGGCGCCGATCTGCAGTGCTACCATTTCAATGCTTCCCGTGACAAGTTCAACAAAACTGTTTTTGGTGATGCCTGCATGAGAAAAGCAAATACTCATCTTTCGGTCTGAAATGATTTTCATACCCGATCCGACTCGCTCTTGGCGGTTGCGCATGTAGACTTGTCGAAAAGCCGACCTATACGCGAGGAGCTACTCGTGAAAGTGGCTACAAGTTTTCATTTATACCACAGACAATATCCTCCAAATTTACCCTGCAGATTCTTAAGAGTTTCCAAAATCAAAATCCCAGCCCTTTTCCCACACTCACTACTTGACTCCCGCCATTACAACCTTCTTATATCCCCACACTTTCCAATCAGCAATCATGAGTGATGAAAGAAAGGTTCGTGGACAATGGGCAGACAAATTTGACCTCTGGAACGTCGCTATTCATGTTCACCTGCTACCAACCGGTGAGGTACTTTACTGGGGTCGACGCGCTCAACCAGGTGCCGAAGAATATACGTCGCTTAATGAGCACAAAACCCACGCCTACATCTTGGATTTGGAAACCTGCGTGAGCAGGTGCACCGCTACAGACCCGAAGACCGAAGATGATCTTACCGTGAATCTCTTCTGTAGCGGGCACACCTTCCAGCCAGACGGTACTTTGCTTGTCGTTGGTGGACACGTTTTGGATGGCTTCGGGGAAGACCAAACTTGCATTTACGATCCTTTCCAAGATACGTGGACGGCAAAACCTTTGATGGTTCAAGGTCGTTGGTATCCTACCGCAATAACGTTGTCTGATGGCAGAGGCCTCGTCGTCTCGGGCAGCTCACAAGATGTCGTCAACCCTGTGATCAATCTTGTCCCTCAGGTGTGGGACGCGCCTACAGATACATGGAGCAGGGTCCAATCGCCTCTGGTAGACATTTTCGCTCTCTACCCGCGACTTTACCACTGTCCAGACGGAAGAGTCTTCATGGCTGGCCCATTGGCAAGATCTCGCTTTTTGGACATGAATGCCGATGGTGGTCGTGGCGAGTGGTCCTCAAATGACAAGTCACCAATTCGCGAAGCATGTCAGCGCGAGTACGCCGCTTCGACTATGTATGATAGTGGCAAGATTATCTACATTGGCGGCGGAGGCGGTGACGAAATCCCACCCACCAATGCTGCAGAGATCATCGATCTGAACATTCCAACACCAGTCTGGAGAGCAACAGCTGACATCGGCAAAGGACGACGACACAGCTTTGCTACCACTCTACCTGATGGCACTGTGATTGTGACCGGAGGAACTTGTGGCGAAGGTTTCAATGACTTGCGTGAAGGTATGCCCGTACATGAGCCCGAGTTATGGGATCCTGCCACTGGAGAATGGACTGTGATGGCACCGGAGGAGGATGATCGCTGCTATCATCACACCGCACTACTACTACCCGATGGCAGAGTTCTCTCAGCTGGCAGCGGGGAATACGATCCGGGCAACCAAAAGGTGCCCAATCCTCCCGTAGACTCCAAAATCACCGCCCAGATATTCAGCCCACCTTATTTGTTCAAAGGCAGACGCCCGACTGTTAGTAAGTCGCCATCTGAAATCGAATATGATCAGCAATTCAGTGTCACAATTGGCCAAGATGACGAGATTGCAAAGGTGAGCTGGACACGGATCGGATCTGTCACCCATTCACACAATATGAACCAATCTTTCCAATTCCTGAAGTTCACAAAAAGTGGGACAGTGGTCACGATAGATGCGCCAAAGAATCATTATTTGGCTCCACCGGGTCATTACATGCTTTTCCTCGTGAGCAAGGAAGGCGTCCCAGCAGTTGCGCCCATCGTCCTGCTCAAGCTGGACTCTTTGATTCCTCAACTGCCGCAAGTCCCCCCCGTGGAATTGCCTTCACGTACATATCTCGGGGAAAACGTGGGCGTGTCTGTTAATATGCGCAATCGGAAGGCCATTTCGGAGCAGGACGGGCCGCCTGTCGTTGTTGGTCTTACGGCTACCTGTCCCTACGGGCTCGGTCCTTGCTGGGGTGGAGCTTATGAAGCATTGAACAACATCAAAGATATCAAGACTGTTCTCCCAAGACCAAATCAAATAAACTCGATTGCCTTCGTCTACCTTCACGAAGACATTTTGCCCAATATCGATGTTTGGCGGAAAGAGCTGCGTGAACTCGACGGTGGCACGTACACTATGCGCGGCATTGAGATGACACTCACTGGTGTAGTCACTGAGAAGGACAGGAAGCTGATACTAGCCGGCACATCGACTCGATCTGATGTTATTCTGAATCCGTTCAAGACAGATAGCAAGCTCGAATGGAATAACGTGGCGAAGGTGCCTCAGCCACTTGCACCAGGAGAAGCCATCGCGTACTCCCAACTGTACAAGAAGGTAGTCTCACATCCAGAGGGATTGATGATGAAGGTGACTGGTCGGCTGCAAATGGATGATAATAAAGTGCACACTTTGGATGTGAAGAGCTTCGCTGAACCTTCTGATTCTTGATAGGATCATCTTAGCAAGCGATAAGAGCCCTTGTTTGATTGAGCGTACTGCCTATACGGCTCTATGGTCTGGTAGGTTGATTCAGCCCGTCAAAATCAGCACAGACATTTATCCTGTATGTAGTTTCAGGTATTAGGACGATTCAGCTGCCTTGTGTTTCGAAAATATCAAGCCTCCACTTTATGTCGTCTTTGAAGAATAAGATTGAAAGATATACATCGTTTCAATTCTAGCTATAATACTACCTTTAAATGTAACTAGGCTAGGGTGATATACGAGCCAAAACCCCAAATATTTCATTGAATAAATCTTTCTTCTTATCACGAGAACTCCGTTCACAAAAAGCGTCAAGAGCATGATTAAAGAGTTTTTAATTGATGATCTTACAGTTTGTTCATAATATGAAATATTTGTAAAGTAACCTTATCATTTGATCGTTCATGGAACTTGAAAATAGTTTAGATAAAGCTTCATTGTCAATTATGCAGCTCACTTTGAGTTCCAAATGTCAGGGTATATTACCAAAGATACCCTCGTAAGTGAGACGTCCTCCCGAATATGACAAATCATAAGGGTGGCTTATATATACTCTTTGGAACATATATTTATTGCCTTATTGTTGTAGCTTTCCTGGTGAATGACTAGCTGATACCAAATAAATATTAATCATACGCAAACAGTTATTCATATTACTCCGATTGACAACTTGTTATTAAGGTACATCTTCAATCAGGACTTTAAGCCACTGAATGACCTGGGCGGAAAGAAGTGGCTTGCATGTGAATTCCCTTTCAGCTGTTCTCACGGCTGAGAATGGCGTGGGGTCAGCTATCATCTGAGTTATTGGACAAGCTGGTTGCTGGCAAAAGATGACCCCAAGAAGTACCACGGTGCAATGGCTTCATTTCAACTTTGCAGTGAAAGATTAGATGGACAAAAGTTGATGTAAATTTTCCGCAATGTGCGATTTGAGCACAGTCTGCATTAGAAGCACAGGAAAGACACGCATCACACAGAAACCTATTCTAGCTTAGCGCACATAAGTAATAGGAATCAGCCATTCTTGCAAGGAGTAAACATCCCCTTAGGATCACCACCGCAATTGATCAATGTCGTCCCATCGGGGCCATATCGGCCTACGGGACTCATGTTCTTGGCTGATTTCTTACTATCTACACCTAAGGTCAACCACCCGAAAAGCCCGTCTTCGACTTTATCTCCCAGAAGAGAGTATCTCATGACAGGATCGCTGATTGTAGCCGCTTGAGCAAAAATGAAATCGGCTGCGTTAGTAGTCACAGGAAAAGTATTGGATCTATAGGCGGCGGTCTTCTCAATTTCTGTTGTCAGGCTTTGGTCGAAAAAGATCTGGCCGACGTGGGAAACAGTAGTACCGGTGAAAGTGTTATTTGGTAGAAGACTGTACCAGAATATCAGTGATGCGCTCAAGAATACTTTTGGTGACACTTACGATCCAGTGAGATGGGTAGCAATGTGGTAATGCGTTGACCTCCCACCGTAGTGACCAGCGTAGAAAGTGGTGAATCTTGCAACACCGTCCGCACTGGTAGGTTGGATACCGCGTGCGAACGTCGAGCTGGAGAGGGACTTGTCGGCAGTACCTCCGTTGGCTGAGGCGATGATGCCGCTGTATATGCCAGTTGCGTTTGCATGCCAGAACTCAACATAAATACTCGGAAGAGGCTTGCATGTCGTGATATCAATGACCTGAACATCCAGAATCACATCAACGCCCTTCTGGCCCTTGTCCTTTTCTCGTAAGTCTTCATGGACAACTTCACCGATCACCCAGTAAGGTCCTTCGGTGATGTGAGGGGTGAGAACGCAGGAGCTATTTGCGAAAATTTCCGTATGCTTGCTCTCTGGACCAAACTTGGTCTTCGATCTGTGATCCGTCTTTAGCACAGTGGGTGCATCTCTTCCAATGAGCGAGCCTCGTGGCTTGAGAATGCGTCCGTCTGATCGGTGTTAGCCACGTTTATTGTTGCAGAGAGGCACTATACCCGTGGGAAGACCCTTGATTTCTCTCTCGGATCTCAGAACTTCTATCCGCCTCTCCACTGTGCGTCGCTCGTGGCCCTCTCTTCGAAGGATTTCGCTGCAGTGACTAAGATCATTGGGTAGATTTGCGGCTTGAATCGCAGCCATGTACTCTCTAGCCTCATGCCTGTGGTCAGCACCGGGGTGCGCGTTACTGACTGTTACAAATAGGCCAAAAGTAGCCGCTGCCAACTCCGAAAAGTACATTTTGAGAACGGCGTAAAATTTGGAAGTGAATGTGGGAAGGCACACCGACTCCAGGACGAAGCAGCTGGTATGTATTGCATACTCACATGCCAGGAGCTGAGCTTCGATTAAGCTTCTCTCTGCATTCCATGGCCGGTTAATTGATGATAAGCCGTAAGTGCGATGATTTGTTTCAGATCCAAATTAACAAGCAAATCATGTTGGATCGTTTAGGAAGCATGATATTATATTCTAGGGACGGGTGGTTTCGACATGAATCAGCCGCCTCTCACACTCAGCCGTTGTTTATCAAGTCGTGCTAGTAAAGACGGCAAGCTACATTCGATGCAACTGCCGACAGTCTACAAAGTTATTGGAAAATATAAACGAGATTCGGAGGATGAATAGGATGGCTAACCTAAAGATCGTAATTTGATAAAGTTACGAAAATGACAATGGTCTGTGAAAAGCCTGCGAACAAAATATGCACGCCACCCAAGTGCTTACACTGTCACACGAGGCCAAGCTGGCCAGAATTGCCTCTGATCTACAAGGGTGGCTGTTCAGATTCGAAGCCATTGGTGAAAGTCATTCGAATGTACAGGAAGCTCAATGAAGCAACTTGATTGTTGGCTGCAAGGTATTACAAGTTATTGCAGCATATGCAATAGATTTGAAGTAATACCGTCGGTTATCAAGAGTGCAATGGGATGAGCTGAAAATATCCCAAAAAAAAAACAGGAATGTGCAATGGTCTCTGTGGTAATAAGATCCGATCAATCGCTCCACTATTTAGCATTCACTGCTGTACAAACAAGCTGTCTCTGAAGACGTCCAGGTGTAGGTCTATGCTACATGGACAAGCTACACGTCGATCCTATTTTGGGAAAACCTCATAATATTTGTAGTAACTGCTGGATTTGTAGTATTCTTTCAGGTATCATTCCTCTAGGTCCGGCTCCGGACTATGTTCATCCATTGCTAGTCTCAGTAATCTCACGAACACATGTAACGTGGGCTGATACCAATAAACTTTTGATATGGTACCCCGCGATTCAGCTGGACCTATTTCGGCCCCCTTGACATGTATAAAAAAATGCCGATTATTTTCAATGCCTCGGGAGTATTGGAACATTTTTTTGCATACTCAACCACCAAAACAAGTGGCTGCATTATGCCGGGCGACGTAAACCTGTAGAAATCACACAAATCAGCATATTCCGAACATCCAAATACCTAACTCCAAGCTATAATGACCTGTTATCACTCAAGTAGACTCAACCCTCTCTTTCTTACGCAACTCGACGCTCTGCTAGCAGGCAAAGACCCCTTTACAGACCTAGGTTTTCACCTCCTTGATAGCCTGATAACGATCCAATCCTGATAGCCTCGCGAGAGCACCCTACCTCCTTGAGGATAGATGATAAAGACG